>JBBMJY010000017.1:2297166-2309710 GCA_037833715.1 Toxotes lorentzi
GTAATCTTGCTGTTGCTAAATGCAATTTCCCCACTGAGGGACTAATAAAGGATTTCTTATTCTTATTCTTATTCTTACCAAGACCAAAACCAACAATGAATTCATCTGTTAGAGCCTGACACGACCTTGTCCTCAGAGCTACAGAGCTAAAAACTGCCAGTGTTGTCCTAAATGACAACCACAGAACTCTGTCTTCATCTTGGGGCGAGGTCGTAGTCTGAGGTGCCAGATCAGGTCGGATCGGGCCAAGGTCCTGCTTAGTTGATGAGCCCCTGAGACTGGGGTCTGCACAAAGGCTGTTGTTGTCCATTTTCTCACACAGTGCAAGTTTGGGTTAAGATCAAAGTTATTAGGGATTAGGGAAGAAATTTAGTCCCTGAAGGTCCTCATGTCAATAGCAATACAAGGGTGTGTGTGTATGTGAAGCTTTCCATTTGGCTGCCGGACAGAAAGATCAGCATGAAGATTCGTGCTATTGTACAGTTTTCATGTGTTTGTATATATAACATACAGCACAGCAGCAGACTAAATGCACTGCTTTGACATACCCCAATATCAGTGCACTTAACACAGGAGAGGAGAGATATCTGTGACACAGACATTATTGCTCCTGTGGATCTCCATCTTCTGCTGCTGGAACACTCTCATCCTTCCATCTACGTCTCTTTTCTCTCCCCTCTCTTTGCAATATGTTGTTGCTCTTCCCTCCATTTCCTTTCTCCATCTGCCCGTCTCTGATCTCCTGCTGCCGTTTGAGCATCAAAGGTGTTGAAGAGGGTTGCCATCTCACCTTCCTCCCCACAGATCCCTTCATCTTCTTCAAACACAGGAAAGAGCAAAGGCTAACTGTGGGTTTCAGACATCTTCAGTCCTGTCGCTCTGTCTCAGCCCTCTGGCCTTTGCTATTAGCAAAGTATCTTGACAGAAATGTTCTCCGGGTATAGAAACGGTTGATCTTCAGATTGAGACTTCCATGAACCTTGGCCCTCAGATCTACAGTCCCAGTTTGTGTTTGCAAGACTGACAGGTTTCACAGTTGTCGAGAAGCAGCTGTGGTTTCTGGGAGATGTTCATGTTTTGTTAAGCTAAAACACAGTATGTGTAGTATAGATTTAAGGATAAAAATACTGCAGTATTTCTTGACATTCTGAGATTTCTGACCTCTTGCAGTATGTCATCTGATCAGGTTTGGCTTTGGTTGGAGATACAGAAGTAAACTGATAATTTTCATGTGACTCTGTAGAGTCTGTAAGTGTGTGTGAGTGGGTGACAAGCCAGTGATCCTGGCAGCTGCTCTTCACTGTTTAAACACACACACATGTTTGCTGACTGTACTGTATGAGCACCTGTCTGCACAGCAATGGTCAAACACTCTTATTATTGTGCTGAAAGCTAAAGTGGAAATCCTTTAGACCTCCAGTTTTTCTAGTCTCCATCTGTGGTGCTAAGAGCTCATCGCTGTGGTGCTTCTGAACTGCTCCTTCAACAGATCGGCTGTCAGTTGAACTCTGTGGGCGGTAAACTGAGCATGTACAGTCAGACACCATGTGGTTTTATACTTCATGTGTATTAGGTATTAGCATTATTAAAACATGTATGTATGTATTTGTGTAGGATCATGGGATTAGAGGACCTTTAGGCACTCTAAACCCCTTGGGTATGATGTTCCAGGGGGCCCAAAGGCCTGGACCCTACATGCTAAACATTAACACACACACACAGGCGACACACACGCTCCAACCTTTACCCTAAACCCATTCCTCATCCCGGCTGAAGCAGAGTCTGAGTGAATGGCCTCGCTAAAGGCTTTTTAATAGACTGCTTTGTGTGGGAAAACTCTTGGTGATGTTGGGGGGAGTCCCAAGGGAAACATTGAGGGGTGGGGGGGTGTAGATAGGGAGAAGCTGGGAGACAGAGTGAGAATGGCTCATTGAAAAACTAACTGGGCATAGAATCAGTGATGGCTGCGCTACTCATCCTTAAAGACATGTAAACGCCTTATTTGAATCTAATAAATTACAATTACACGTGAGACATTTCATAATGAAAATACACATAGCATTCTGTAATCTGTCACACACATGGAATAACTGTGTATATGATCAGGATCCTCATATGTTTTGTATATTTGTGTACAAGGATGTGTTTAAACCTTAACTACACAGTGTAGATGTGAAAACAATCTGATTTTTACTCATGAAAACAAAAACTTGGTCACAGAAATGTGAGTATTGACTGGTCCAATGCTATGCTACAATTTCAGGTCAGGAAAAGGTGATAGGTTTGACGGCGTCGTCTTCGGGAAGGTGATACGTTCGCTGCTGCCGTGTATTTCTGTCCCCTCTCGGCTGCAGAGTGTGTGAATGAAGACATTTATTACAACAGAGACACAGAGGATTAGCAGAGGGCTTAAACCATTCTCATGGTAATGCACAGAGCTGGGAGCCGGCAGATAAACGCAAACACTCACCTTATCAAAACACCCAGACCTGAAAGACTACTCCTTAACAGCACCGACAGACTGACTGAGAGACACTGACAGAAAGCAGGAGACAGACGGGAGAGAGAGAAAGATGTCAGTTAGCTGTGGCAGACTATGGCCTCATTCAGAAATATTGTTTGGACAATGAAATCATTCAAGGGTGCACCCATCACACTTAAACGCAAAAGGTAAGGCTCCATTGTCCAAGTTAATGTCAAAAAAAAAAGAAACAAACAAACAACCTGCTTTTCAGTTTGGCAAAACTAGACACTTAAAGTTCAGATTAGTTTTGGTAGTTTTTGTCATTTAAATGCAGAAATAATAACACCTGGACAGGTAATCAGCTAACACACAGACACACACAGTTTACATTTCTGCTGAACCTAACCTGCTGATCCACTTTGCTGTCATCGCCTTTTTGTCAGTGTGTGGTTTTAATTTTGGTAAAAACTATTCAACCAAAGCTGTTCTCATTTGACTGACTGATTGATTTCTCATCTCAAACGATAATGGTGCCATGTGTGCACATGTGAAAGACAGAGCGGGGAGGACGATAAGCTCTGTGCTACTGTAATCCACGGTATCCTCTCTGCTCCAGGCGATCCACTGTGTTCACTCGTGCCTTCTCAACATTGTAGTCAGACAACAATCTCAGCCACCAAATCCATGTCTCTCCAAATCTTCTCTCTTGGCGTCAGGTTTGTTTTTTGGCTCCTTCAAGAGAAGACAGACAAGAAGCTGAGCTCTGTGGATTTTTATATCCCTCTTTTCAATAGACTCGGTCTCTTTGAACACGGCAGTGTAACAGCCTATCACAGACTGAGCACGACTCCAAGATTCTTCCAGTTATCTCGCTGTTTTAAAGAAGCAGCAAACCTGTGAGGTACAAATGGACGCTGATTACTTTGGCGAGCAGAGTTTTATAACAACTGTCACAAAGAGGCCCTGAAAGAGTCTGATGCCTTTTATGGGCAGGTCCAAATCATAAGTCTTTCAGTGGAAGTCTCAAGTCCTACGGATCAAGTGCAAGTGAAGTCACAACTCTTGTAGGAGAAGTCCACCTGATTCAGAGACAGTTGTGTTAGTCAACACGGTCTTTACCAGAGATCAGTGTACTTGCTGAGGTCCAGTACAGTCCACAGGGGATAGAAACCTGTACCCTTTGCAGTATCAGTGCTGTAACCACAGGACTTTGCAGCCCCCCTGCCTCCCCGACTGCCAGTCTTCCCTACTGTGACAGAGATGTAGCTTCCAGATCTTTCCCCTGCCACCTCTGATTAAGGCCGCCGTAGGCGAGACACACCTGTACAGCTGATGGGAGACAATGCCGCTGCTTCCTCTCGGAGATTGATTTTCTCCATTAAAACGGGCCCTTTGTCTAAAAACCCTGCACCCCCTTTGATATGCTAAAGAGAAGATGGAAGATTTCCAATTCAATTTGGGCTGAGCCGAGGGCTGGTCAGCTATATGGGCCTCCATTGTCCTGGCCGAGCCCGCTGGGATGACGATAGCGTCTCCCAAACGCCAATTAAGCCGGATGGAGAGACGGACAGGGGGATAATTGACAGGCAGGAGAAAGGCAGCCTTCTTCCTCTCTGTCTCATCATTGGAAAAGAAAATCAAAGAGCGAGAGCAGCAGAGAGGAGGAGAAGTGAGGGATGAGAGGGAGAACAAGAAGGAGAGGAGTAATAACCTGTAATATGTTGCCCAGAGCAAATTCAGATTACATGAAGTGTTTAGCTCATGTGCAGGACTCTGGCCCACGAGCACCAACAGGGCCAAGAAAAAACAATGAGAGGCGTGATTACGAGCAAAGAGGAAGCTTAATATTAGATGATTTACAGTAGGCTGAGCAGCCATTTAAATTCCACTTTCATAAGGTGCTAATTTTACTGTAACTTTCAGTATCTTTATCCTCCGTCATTAACCTGTCACAGGTTCACTCACACTAATTACCTGAAAATGTATCTAATTAAGACTAATTTCACTGACATTGTTAAATGCTCTGTACTACATTTCTGGTCTCTCAAATAGAGGCGTACCAATAAGGACTTGTTATCGAAATAATCTACAGCACACTGTTATGAAATTTTAGAAATCCATCTCCTCTTCCTGGTTTTCAGAGGAATGAATGTGAATTTAAGAAGCCCACACCAGAGTGTGTGTAAGCTGTGGCTCTGTTGGTCCATTTGGTTGAAATATTGCCTTCAGAATTTCAAACGGACGTTCATGGGTGTGTCAGACACAGCGGTGAGCAGTGCTGCAGCTTCACAGCGGACTGTCCTGTAAAACATGTTCAAACTGAAAATCTGCTTCTTAAAATTCACGGGAATTTTCAGCATAAAACAGGAAAGATTGGAAAGTGATTCAACATTAAACGGGGGAATAATTATTAAAAAAATCTTTTTTCATCGCGACTCCACGCAGCCTCTCAGTTTCTTAACTCATACTGTACGAACTCTTTGTATTTACATGTACAGTAGATATCTGAACAAAGTGGCTTGCAGCTGGTAGTAAAAAGGCATCTTTTCTTCACTTTCTTTCCTCCAAACCTCCTTTTTCTCAGTTTATCTCGCAGCCACCCACCACCCCCCCCACCACCCCTCAATCGTAATGTCTCTCACTCCTGCTCTCTCCCACCCTCCCCCCTTCTCTCTCTCTCTCTCTCTCTCTCCCTCTCTCTGCTGGCTTGTGACAGACGGCCTAATAGGATTTAATAAGCCCCATTTGCATGTCAGCCTTTTAGATTTTCTGTAAGAAAGAAAGGCGATGGGAGGGATGGGGGGTGGGCAGGGGGAGGGAGGGAGGGAGGGAGCGATGGTGTGAAGGAATAGAAAAGAGAGAAAGGAAGGAGGGAGGGAAGGGAGTGAGTGTAACGATGGATGGATTAGTTTAAGGACCCTTTTCTTTTTTGATGAAGGTAGAAAAGTTTGATATCAGGAGGTTAAAATCATGCATTCAGTCACAGCTATTCTTATTTCTGGTTTTTATTATTATTGTTGTTGTAAATCACGTGTGTGCAGAGAAACCCTTCTAATGCTGTTTGTAAGTGATTCTTCATTAGTCTGACTATCAGTGAAGGATTTTATGGTCTAAATGTTGTTTCAGAGGTGTCGTCATGCTGACAAAAATAAATAAATAAATGAATAAAAACAGATTTTGGTGTAAATTCTATATTCAGCTGCAGCGGGCAGCTTCACATCACCTCTGCCAAGTGGCTTTTGTGCTTTTGTTTGTCGTTCAGAGCAAATGTGAAGAACAGAGTGCAGCAGAGAGTCAAGATTATCAAAAATGGATTTAGTGTTCAGTGATACATGACGATTTATATTTTTGGAAGACCTCATTGTTCCCGTCCACAGTGAATATTGGCTGCTTATTTAAAACATTTGTACCAGCCTTGAAAAAATATATAAGCCTCGGTTCTTCATCACAGATATATGGTATTGATATTACCTTATTTTGGTCATGATTTCATGGTTTTTTTTTTTAATTACTCAGACTCTGCTGAAATGTTTAATTTTGATTTTTTTCTGGTATATTATGCTTCTGGAGTCCTCACATGGATAGTAATGCAAATAAGAGGATATATATCTGTGTGTGTGTGTGTGTGTGTGTGTGTGCAAGCGACAGAGAGAGACTGTCATCCTGTAAGGAGGATAAAAGGTCCAGCCAAAAACCATGAGTGTTGCACACACACACACTCACACACTCAGTAATCCCCATGTTGGTAGCTGATGTTTATTGCCGTGTAATAGGATCAGGATGAGGCAGCGTCAATATCAGAGCAAACATCTCTCTCTCTCTCCCTGTCCCACACACACACACACACACACACACACACACACACACACACACACACACACACACACACACACACACACACACAATCGCTGATCAAACATAGCCCAGGAAACATTGTGATCCAGGAGAGATGAGAGGACTAATCCTTTTAGCCTTCTGAGAGGAGACTCCTCCTCCTCCTCTTCTCTTTCAGGCTCACTTCCTCAGTCATTCTTCTTCTTTGACTCTCTGCCGTTCTCTTTCTTCCTCTCTTTCGCTCGACAATATTGCTTTCCACTCTCTCCCTCTGCCACTTTTACTGACGAGGACGAGGCTGAGGAGAGAGGGAAGGAGCCGCTGAGCTAAATATACATACCTGGTGTGTGCACGTATGTGTTTAAGTGTAGATTGATCTGCTTGGCTCGCTCAGAGATTAGACCTGATAAATCCTCCTTTTTAAACCAAACTCCCTCCTCAGCCTCCTCCCACTTAGTCTCTTCATCCATCTGTGAGTGAACATTCCTTCAGGTTGGCACGATGATCCCCATCACATTCAGTTTTCAGTGCAAGCTGTTTAAGTAGTGAAGGGTGAAACCAACACAGTTCCTGGAGCAAAGCAACTCATGGCTGATATTTAGGGCTCGTTGCTTCAGGATGGTGATGTCTGTTGGTTTGTTGTTGGTCTGTCCAACAGTTCGTTCCAGAGTAAGATATCTCGACAGCTGCTGCAATGTTTCCATGAAATCTGTTAGATAAATTCATGGTCCTCAGAGGATGATGCTTTCAACACTTGTTAAATGAAAACAGTATTTATGCAGTTATGCCACTGAAAATACAAAAAAAGACAGTGTTATTAGTGCATATCATATTCATAGGTTCATGTAAATGCTCACTGCTGCACACGTGTGTGTGTGTGTGTCTTCAAACAGAGCTGTGAGTGCTTAATGAATTTACTTTGCTCTGATTGGAAATTAATTAAAACAGCCTCAAACAGACAGCCGCCCACAGGGAGCCACTGGCAAAACACTGACAGACAGATTACTGCTCTGAGCAGCGAGGGAGGAGGGAAGAGAGTTTACAACTATCTGATGCGTTTCCTGCGACCCCACATGTCATGGATTATAACGACCTTAGCCTCGATCTGAACCAGCCTCATCTGCACATCACAGACAAGTGAGCAGGTCATCTTCACCTCAGTGAGACTCTGACAGACAATGACATGAACAAGGCAACCAAGTTTAATATTAATGCAAAACTAATACAAAACCTTCTTATCGAGGAAGAACTGATGCTAGAAAAATACTAAGGTTTACTAAACAATGCAGGAAGCAGATTTGAATAAATGATCGATTCTTTAGAAAAAAAAAAGCGAATTTTCATGATGTATTAAATGAAATTTCAGGCACGTGTTGCTACAGTGCTTGTGGAATTGCTAAAGTCTGGATATTAGATAAATGTGGAATAAAAACAGGGCTGGTATTAACATTAATATAATTTTCAATATCTATTAATTACAGTTTTCTGCTGAGGGCCTCTGCAGCTGTGTGCTTCAGGTGATGCTCTGCTTCATCAAAGGTAGCTGGACCCAAACCGGGGTCTACATCTGAACCTCTGTTCTCCTCTGGTTCAGGAAGTGTTAACCGGTCCAGCTCCCTCAGGCAGACAATGATGTTAAAGACTAATTGACGAGCACTTTAAATAAGTCCTAATTAGAGCACGGCTGGTAATAATTGGGCAGGCGGTCTGAACACTAATTAGTGTTTAAAAAAAAAAAAAAAAAATCCCACAGTGTGTGTGTGTGTGTTACCGTGTGGATGAATGATCTCTGCAGGGGGGCTGATGAAGCCCATACTTTCAAGAAGCAGACAGAGCGAGAGAGAGCAAGAGGGAGAGGGAGAGTGGAGTAGAGAGAAAGAGGGGAGACGAGCTGCCGCCCCTCCTTGCTCTTTTGTGATGGCGTATGGTCTGCGGGTGGCCCTCTCTGCATGGGAGGGACAGGGCGGAGGGCAGGTGTGTGTGTGTGTGTGAGTGTGTGAGCTGAACTTACTCCTAACAAGACTAATTGATTCTGTAGCCGCTCTTTATCCTTCCCCGTCTTCCCCTCACACACACTCTGCTTTTTCTTCTCCTCTAATTGTTTGTGCTGAGAGGCGTCTAGAAAACAGCAGTAATAGATTTCCCACCTGCTGCAGAGACACATTAGTAACACACTCAAATGACATGTTTGCCTCTCTCCCTCTCTCTCCCCGCTGCCCCCTATTCATTGTTTACTGCTCGTCCTTTCAGCTAGCGACCCAGGTGTACTGATCCCCTCTGATTCTCAGCCAGGCTGCATTTTAAATATACAGCCAAGATGTCACTCGTCTCATTACTTATTCTTTTTATTTGATCATGTTTCACAGGTTTTATAAGCAGGGTATGAATGCAGCATATCAAGGGCTGATTTTGTTATTTGTTCTGTCATTAAAACCCAGATACAGTCCAGTTATGAGTACGATATATATATAGTTATTTTCAGTGTTATGTTCATTTCAACTCTGCAGGCTGTTATATATATGTCTAATATGAAATAAAGCCCTTATCAGTCTGAAGTACATCATAAACCCCTCTATAAGAGCAAAATCCTGCCTTAACTTAATATTTGTGCGGATAAAGTGGCGGGCAGTGTCACTTTAGGTTTCAGTGGGGCTCGTTGCTGCTACATTTTTTTATTTATCAGTCACTTTCAGAGATGGATCAGCTTCTTGACAGTTTCTTGCAGGTGTTAAGTGCACTTTCAGTCTGGCAGGAAGTCAGTCTGAACTGTGAGAAACGATGCTCTGTGCTGTAAAAGTTTAATTAAGTTCATGGCAAATTTGAAACTAGAACATATGTCTCCATCTGAATGCAGCGGTGACACTAATGTGACTCTTACCAAGTTGTGTGCTTGTCCTCAGACTGCAGTGTTGGGAATTACAGGACAGGTTAATGAGGCATTTACTTTATAACACTCTCAGACAGTAAACCATTAAGAGACATTTTACACATTTAATGACGCCGAGATGGAAATCAGAATGTAAAGTTTCCAGTGTCAATAAAACTAAGATTTAAAGATGAGAAGTAATTTAATCATTTACAAAAATGTGAGAGTGAAGAGAAAATTTTGTGCCAGTCCATCCAGTAGAACCTGAAATATTTCAGTCAGGATAAATTTGACTAATCCTTTAAAACTCCTGACACACTTTCTCATATTTGAGCTTCTTGGTCCGCACATTCTGATTAGACATGCTCGGAGGGGTCAAGGTTAAAGTTTAGATTTTTTTTTTTTTTTTAAACTTTGATCACTGTAGGTAGGTGATGGCACGACACCAAAGGTAGTCCTGCTTTTAGGTTGCAAAGTGAGTCCGCTGATCAAGCCCTGGAACTTAAAGTAGTGTCCTCCTGGCCTTAGACACAGCAGGATTCATAACTCAGACAGATTTTATAAATGAAAATTACTTCAAATACTAATTAATGGCCCAGCAGAGCCAATCTAAAATTGGCTGTCTGGTTTGAACATGCCAGCTGTACAGTTGTTGGTCTCTAATTGCTGGTTAATTAATTAAATATCCAGTGGATTAGAGGAATTATGGGCAATTGTCCCTTAACAACCCTTAACGAGGTCTTGATTAGTGTCTTCAGCCATATCCTGTGGCTAAAATGATCCTTCAATTAGTGATGGAAAGCTCATGAAGAGAGAGCGTTGGTGGATGAGAGGTCACATGATGGACAGTCGACAGGAATGAGATTTTAAAGCAGTTACTTCAACCAAATGAGGAAAAGAAAAGAAAGTTTAGAGGGATAGTGAACGTGGGAGCAACCAAAGTTTGGAGAACAGGATTGTGGCATATAGACATCTGGTTTAAAAGCAAAACACTGAAAGTTCTTGAAACAGATTTAACATACATGTACATAAAGTTGTTTTCACCAAAAACTAGAATAAATGTTTGCGTTTCTGTTCATGCCTAAGAGATAGATCGACCCATTTGGAGATCTGTTGAGGGAAATAAGTCTACATTTTTTCCCCCTTCTTTTTGTTCAGAATTGCAGGGAACAAATTGTGCATCACTTTCATTTTGGCCTCTTTTCACTATAATGGATTTTACCCACTCTCCATCTGTACAAGTCATGCTTTTTGTTACTCTACATACAGCACACGTCAATGTGAAACCACTTGTTGCGAAGATGTTTTATTTGATTCTGGTAGGCTTTTTGTATTTTCAGCGCTTTTCTGTGACACAGTCAACAAAATGCCAGAACATCAGACTTGGTGCAAAAGAGATTTAAGACCACAATTTGTAGTATTTTTGTGAAATGGAAAAACTGGTTGTGTTGCTTTGTCATCATCTATATCCAAATTCAGCTTAAAGAGAAAAAAAAAATTATATAAACCTGCTACAATTATGTTAATCCTTTAATTATCTCTCTTTAATTTTTTATAAAACAATTCCAACTTCTGTGCGCACAAACAGCAACCTTGTGGTTATTTAGCTGCAGAGACACTGTGTTCGATGCTGCGAGGCGTTTGAGTGCATCTGTGTATGTACTTAGAAAACTGGTGTGTGCAGGCCCCCCCATATTTCATGACTCTGACACAGTGACAGGAAGATTTCCTTGGCGTCTGAAGCCTTGTCAGACAGATAAATGTTGTAGATCTCCCATCACACACACACACACACACACACACACACACACACACACACACACACACACACACACACACACTGGCTGTATGGAGATATGAAGGTGGCTGACATTTGTGTGGCTCAGGTGAGGACATGGCCTTTTCTCCTCATTTCTCCTGGCCAATCACCCAGACTGAAAGAGGAAAAGAAGATAAGGCCTTTTGTTTGGCCTGACAATGTCCTACTGATACTGCCATGGGAGACCAGTCTGTGTGTCAGTGTGTGTGTTGGGTCTATCCCACCCCTTTAAGACAGGGAACCCCTCAAAGAAGTCATTATTACAGGAGGACATTTACCATCAGAGCCGTCCTCTCTGAGGATCACACTGACAAACTGTACTCACTAATCCGATGCACACACAGGATCACAGAGCCCACATACACAGTAAAAGGATGGTTGTAGATTTATCTTACATCTCTTGTGGAGTTTCAGTTTTTAATTTTTAATAAAATTGCAAAGATTTCTAAAAACCCCAGCAATGTTATCCATTTAAAATTAAATCTACAACACAATGATGTGTGCAAAGAGTGACGTTCATTTCTGATCATGGAAACAACAAGTTGTGTCCACTTTCGTACGTTCATACTATCTGCCAAAGAAGATCATGGGATGTGTTTGAAAGATTTGGAAAAAGCTAGTAAATGGACCTTTTTGTCAAAAACAACACGGCTCGCAAAAGGCACAATTTTTATCATCATAGTAAGGTGACAAGAAAGCAGGGTTGTAAGTAACTATTGAGCTGGAAGTAGATTTTCTCCTGCGTTGGAAACCATTATCTGTCTTCGGCGTCATGGCTGCAGTGACAGTGACTGACAGGTGACAGCGAGCAGATGACTGCCGTCGAGTGAGTTTTGGTTTGCCTGGCTGCCTTGAAAAGCCTGTGTGACGTGTGAACAATGCCACTCTAATCTGACAGATGTGTCTTCTGTTCAAGATGCTCTTTTTTTTTTTCATTATTTTATTTGAGGGTCTGAGCCGGAGCATATACAGTTCCCTATATGTCGTAAGACAATGGAGAAAACAGGACCACTGACGGGTTTGGCTCGATTCGTACTTCACATCCTGGGACACTATGTTAGCCAGATGTCATCCCATATCATGTCAGATAGCTGGATATTACACTGTTACCGGTAAATGGTGTTAAGATCGTGTCAGGTGGGAAGGGGGAATGCACTCACTGAAGATGGTATCACTCCCAGAAAAAGGGGCAGCAGCCAAATGCGGGAGGATTGATAATTTTGTCAAATTGCCTTGTAGCACTTTGAGGCCTCGCCCGTCAGCTGCCGAACATCTTAAAGAAGATCCCGGTATAATATATGAAGCCATCTTCATAATGTATCAAAATTGAATGGCTCCAATGCCACTTAAGGTAGTGGTGGTGTAATTGGTGCTCAAAAAATCTTAATAGTATCATATATCTTGAGCTGGGCTTTTAAAAGGATCTATTGTGAGATCTTGCCTTGATCTCTCTTTCTCACAAGCACAATCTCCTGCTCTCTCTCTCTCTCTCACTCACACACACACACACACACACACACACACACACACACACACACACACACACACACACACACACACA
>JBBMJY010000017.1:2311399-2341399 GCA_037833715.1 Toxotes lorentzi
CCCCCCCCCCCCCCCCCCCCCCCCCCCCCCCCCCCCCCCCCCCCCCCCCCCCCCCCCCCCCCCCCCCCCCCCCCCACTACATTTACAAGGCCCATTCATGTCTCGTCATTTTTCCTACAATGAGAAATTACCAGCATTCACTCTCTCTGATGCTGCAACAGTAACAATATTCAGTTTTTAATAATTATTGTTCAGTGACATAAATTCTGGCTTTTATCCATTTCTCTCTCCTCAGTTGTTTGCTGGTTAAAGCAACAGGCCATAACGTAATGATACAGGAAATTAGCCGTTATTCTCCAGTGAGATACATGTAAACAGCACAATTCTACATAAAACTGGCGTCATATGTTTTGATGAAAGAAAAACCTGTAATACAAGTAGCTGTCAAATACATGTAGACAGTGTTGCAGTGGTGTCTCGATGGGTGGGGATCCTGTGGCTTGGGGCCGTGTTGCGAGGATACTCAGAACTTATGTTGCCTGGGAGTAGGCTTCAAGGACAAAGTCTGCCAACAAAAGGCTCATGTATGCACTTAATGCCATAGATTTTATGATGGATTGTAACATTTCTGACTGGTGTCAGTGACACATTCAGTATCTCTGGCTGTTAGAGGTACTGTAAATCCTCTGCCTGGGTGGAGCTGGGCAGCTAATATTCAGGAAATATAGTGGAATTATAGTGGAATAATTTCCACCTCTGCTCTGATACCAATGTTGCAGAGGAGCTCAGGACACCTGACAGCAGAGTCTGAGTCCATCCGGTCAGAGCCGGACCCTGCTGGCTGGATGGTTTTAAAGAAAACCTGATATTGGCTCCATGTCCTGTTGTGGTCTAATCTTCACACAGAGAGCGCTGTCTCTGTCTATTTGCTGGAGTGGCAGATAAGCTATAGGGCAGCCCTCCCAGTGCACTACTGGTAATTTAGGAAATCCTTACTGGCAGGTTGAGATGACAAGGCCACTGTCTTTGTGGCAGTGCTCTGTAATTTGCTTGTTTTCCACTCCACCATAGAGCTGACGCACTGCAGGAGCAGGCAAGCCAAGGAGCATTTATCTCTCTCTCACTTTCTCTCTTTCTCCCTTCTTATCTCTTTCTCTTGCTTGCTCGCCCATTTGCTCCAGGTATGCTCTCTCCCATTGTTGTCATTGTGTTAATTATTCATTATTCAGCTCAGCTCTGTGGCCTCCAAGTTAAAAAGTAAAACACAGGCTGCAACCACCACAGAAATCAGAGCCTAATGTCTTACAGCAATGAAATGTAGTGTACGAGTGGAAACACAATGCTCCGACAGTTTGAAACGCAGCGATTTTTTTAACAGGCTTTGTCAAGTTTCTGGAACTGAGTGTAAAATATGAACACTGCACATACACATGTAAAACAAATACAGGTGCACGGAGCATTTTCCAAATCCTGACACTGCCAGTCTTCAGTCTCTGGTGGAATTTCGGATCCTGCTTTGATTGTAATGTGATTTAAATGAATGAAGAATGTAGGTTTGTATGTTTTAAGAGTTACCAAAAATAAATAAATAAATAAATAAAATAAAATAAAATAAATGAATAGAATAGAGTTTGGTAGAAGCTCATTCTCTATTTCTTCTAATGAAGCATATCATTTCCCTCTCTGCTGTCCTGGAGCGTTGTGAGAAATTCCCTCCAGTCACGATCAACAGTTATTTCCTCTTTATCTATTTCCATCAGTCACTGAATGAAACTGTTTAGTTTGAATTGTTTTGTGAGGAAAAGCAGCTCTGGACGCAGGCTATGTGCAGTACTGTGTGTGTGTGTGTGTGTGTGTGTGTGTGTGTGTGTGTGTGTGTGTGTGTGTGTGTGTGTGTGTGTGTGTGTGAGTCAAAAGAACTTTGAATGGCTCCCCTGTTTACCATGGCGACGCCGTGGCCTGTGTTCTCTCGTCTCTACGGTAACCGAGGCCCTGAGCTGCCTCTTATTGGCTCAGCCATTGAACTCCCAGCTAGAGACAAAAGAGAAGGACCCGGCACTGGTAATTTCTTATCACCAAATCCCATTAGGCTCAGGCTTTTTCAGCTTTTTTTTTCATTAACCCACACAAAAGTAAAGTGGAAATCACCATACCCGGTCAGCTCAGCCCCTACTGTGAGCCTGACTAGGCCCCCTAATAACATCACTCTGCTCTCGCTCGTGGTGGATTAGTACGAGAGAGACTTGCAAAAAGTGCATTAATAGAATCAACTCAAAACGGAAAAATAAAAAGCTGGTGTTGTATTACAGCGAAACTGAATCCTCACACCTACCGACACCACGGTAGATAAAGCTAATAGCCACAGTTTTATTTCAGTGATACTGTTAATTAATAATTAATTAGCCTCAGTAACTGAAAAAGGAAGATGAGAAATGAAAACATAAATAACTAAAATCTACTAAAGCCACTTGCACACTTAGTAAACTGACTACAATCCTCCAACCTGCAACCTCTCAGTGTTTCCTCCTATATTTCCTCATGAACTGAAATTTTGACTGTGCAATAAAATAAAAAGGCATAAAAAATCATAAGGGGCTTCTGTATTGCATTATAATATGTCACTTTCTCAGAAACATCCATTCAGTGAAGTCTGGATAAAACAGAGTGTAGAAAACTGATGAACAGCTTATCCAGTCATCACTTCAGCTCCGCTCTGCATTTTCACCTGTCACCCTTCCTCCAGCCAACAAACCGAGACATTCTCACAGTGTGTGTGTCTGTGTGTGTGTGTGTGTGTGTGTGTGTGTATGGGGGGGGGGCAGCCCTTGCACCACCAGCTCTGACACCTCTCAGCATACTGAATGGGCCCGATATACCTAAGGCCATAATCACTGCGGTTTCTGCACGAGTGTGTGTGATAACCGCCTCTATGAAGTCGGATTGACAGACAAAGGCCTAATCGCTCCTCAGCTCCATCAGCCAAACAGCTCAGAGGAAGTATTGACCCAAAAGCACCATAATCCCCTTCACCTAACACGGGCAATTTCATGTAATACCTGTAATAACACGCATTCAGCTCAAAGTAGTCATCAAAAGAGCTCTGAGCATCTGATTTTGAGAGGTGAGCTCTTTGAATAAAAGGGACCTGAAGAGTATATCAATCTGTAATAACAACATCGTGGCCCGGACTCGCATTTTTTTCAACTTATCGTCGCTCCTCTGAATCATTTTCATTCACGTTCTCTCACTCTCTTTGGCGCTCTCTGTCTAAATGTGTCGCTCATGTTACTTTACGCTTTCTGCTTTTGGAGTTGTTTTAAAGAAACATATAGGAGATTCGCATGGTAAAGATAAGCCGTGTCAAGAAGGGGTTTCATTTTCTTTTTCTGCGAGTGTGAGTGTTTGCTGGTCCTTCCTTTACATTTTGACATCTGAATTGCTTCTATTACACACAGTTTGCCTGCTTCTTGTCATTTTTATGTTCTCTGCTGTCAGTAAAGTTCTTGTATCAGTGCTGAGAAGTAACGTAAATATAGCGGAGGCATAACGTTGAGATTCAGAGGTTGTAGAGAGCTATGGATACTGAAAAAGGAAAAAAGTCACCAAGAGGTCAGAGGCGACCTGATAACTAAAGAAGTGTCATCCTAACCTTTTCTGCTTGTGACTCCTTAAGTGTGTCTGTGAGTTGTGAGCTTCACTTTTCAGATAAACTGAAAGACAATTTTCCGTTTTTCTCTTGTCTCCTTGTCACTGATTAATTTTTTTCATGCCAACGAAAATCACAGCTCAGATTCCTTTAGTTTTTTTGTCAGCACTGCTGTCAGGGTGTGTGTGTGTTTTCCTGCTGCACATAGAGTGTGTGTAATGTGAGGCTTAGCTAGAAGAAGTGGTGCACATGAAGGAATATGTGGTATTTTCTGTTGGTCTTGGGCTACGTTCACACAAATGAAAGGAGAGGTAAAGAAAAGAATCACATTTTTTTTGGGAGGAACACTCAGGATCAGTGTTACAGAGAGTTTCTTAGTTTCACTACAGATCTAATAATTTATCGCACTGACCAAATAAAAAGTTCCTGCACAGCTGTTGCTCCACATACTTTAGTTGTGTTGTGTAGAAAATCTAGTTTGGAAGCACACACACATGCACACCTACCTAACACCATCATCTTCATCATCTGCATGTGCGCCCAGACACACACTTCAGCCTCATTGTGTATTCATGTCACAGAGATTAATCAACCTGTTCATCCCCTCGCTGCTGCAGTCATACACACACTGCAGTCACATGTTGTACCTGCTTTTAGGTGTGTGTGTGTGTGTGTGTGTGGACTCATGTTTGAGAGACAGTGAGAGAGGCCTCTATCACCAATCTGCATATCTGCATATTAGCGCTGGACCATCCCTTTAATTTCCTACAGCGGCTGATAACCATCGTCTCCTCTCAGCCTCTTTGTCGCTCCCATGCACACACACACACACACACACACACACACACACACACACACACACACACACACACACACACACACACACACACACTTCTAATTTACTTTTGTGTAAATAAGTGAAACTAACTGTGAGATACTGAAGACGTGTTGTAGAGAGCAGAGAGGAGGAGGAGGAGGCAGGAGGTCAGACGAACTGGAGGAGGTGCTCAGCGACAGAACAGATTTAAAAATCACCTGTGAAGGTGAAAAAGCTTCTAACCAAAAAGTACATGGTGCTGGTCCCATCTGGGAAAAAAATAAAGCTTATAAGTATAAGTACACATGGAAAACATATTTGATCACAATGGAAAACACACAGACTGTAAATACCAACTGTGACTGGATTGATTTTTATAAAGTAACGAGCAGTGTTGGCTGTGAGGTGACAACACGTTTACATTTTAATGACCATCATGAGACGATACAGTGTGTGTGTGCGCTGCATGCTACAAAAAGTTTGCATAGGTGTTTGTATGTGTGTTGTATGTTACATATGGCCGCACAAGTGTGTTTGACAGCTCGACAGCAGTAATTGCATCACCTTAATTAACTCTGGGAGGTCTAGGCGAGTGGCCTTGCCGCAGCTTGTGTGTGTGTGCATGTGTGTGTCGAGTCACATCACATGGTGAGGAGGCGAATGCTAATCTGCTACTTGCTATTATTCTGCGAGACCTTGGGTGCGACAAGAGGATGGAGGTAGAGATGGGGGCGCAAGACAGCGGCGGAGAAGGAGAAGAAGCAGATAGGGAGGTTATGAATGAAGCCTTTGTGTGAGTGTGTGTGTGTGTGTGAGTGTGTATTGGTAGTAGAAAAGCGAGGTAGTGCAGATTCAGAGGTATGAGAGGAGAGGGCGCCTGCATGAGAGAAGAAAGCCAAGTGAGGAGGAGAAAGGCATCGTGTTTAGCTCCCATTATTGTACATGTGCATCTCACCAAGGTCTCTGAGGTCTCTCATCCAGCAGAAATATGTCTGATCAAGTTTTTATTTCACTGCCTTACTCCTTTTTGTCAGCATAATTGTATGTTTGTGGTGTTTTTGGTGTTGTGTTGTTTTTTACTGCAGCCTGAACTGTTGATCTGACCAATTATAAGTTGCTGGGCTTTTTTTAAAATCCAGTTTAGGCTGTGGTTAAAGGGATCTAAAGGTTACAGAAGCAGGGACTGTGGCTGGAAGGTTAATGGTTCAATCCTCAGACTACAAACAGTGAATGTGCCCTTGAGCAAGGCCCTCAAAGAGTATTTTACTGTCAGTGAAACTTATTTAAGAAAAAAAAAAAAAGCTGAAGTCACAATTGGATTCATAATGTCGACCTGGGAGCAGATTAACATAAACAACACCTGTAATAAATGAGAGATAAGTTAAGGACCTGATATCTGTTATGTTTGAAAACAGCACAGGACACAGGTCTGAACTAAAGGTTTCTGATGGTCGCACAGAAAAACTTGGCTCGCACTGAATCACACGGAAGTTCAAAGAAATTCTGACCTCATGAGTTTCTCTGACTAAAGTTTTGCATATGAAAGGCGAAGACACAGAATCAAAACCGTGTCTCTTCCTTGCAAGAATCTGTTTTTTTTTTCTCTACTTCTTAGATGTGAACTGACAGAAGCCGACTCTTCCTCTGTTCCAAGGCTGAGAGATGACGACAGGTGAAAAGTAGACAATACCATCTCTTTAACAATTTCATCTTTGTTTAGCGCTTTGAAAATTTTTCATTGATATCATGAGAGGAGACGCTGTAGCTGATCCATGTGATCAGCTGCCTGTAAGACGGCTCCAGTCACACGTTGGTATTGGACCTATTTAAGGTCAACGCATTCAGAAACATGTTACTTAACCTAACTCCTGCCTTTATTTACTGCAGAGAGATGAATCTTAACCTTGCATGAGTCGTGGGCTTTAGTGTAGAGTTTGGTATAAATTAAAGTTCTTTGCTTTGATATTCAAATTCATTTGGTATTAAGATACAACTAAAGCTGTTCTGCCTCTCTGTGGTGAATTGTTGCTTGGATCTTCTCTCTACCAAAAGTTTATTCATCGTTTTGAACCTTCCCAAGGCTATACTCTGTGTATGTGTGTGTGTGTGTGTGTGTGTGTCCAAGGAGCTTTCAGTGAGATAAACACTTGAGCTACAGATCCTGTACAGAAGGAAATCTATAATGTTTAACACCAAGGTCAGAGTTATTGTTCTCTCTCTGTGCTGTTACTCGGCCACAATAGGAGGATTTTTTTTCCCGCTCAGTGAAGAAAAGTTTCCAATCAGACCCTGCAGCTGAATGTGTGCACGCACCATGGATGAGGTGAAGTGTCAAAACCTCCATCTGCACCTTAAATCAGCAGCTAATAGCTAAAGATCCTTTGAATAAAGACGTAGTGGTACTTGGTTGAGACAGAAATGTCTGCATGTTTTGTTTAAATAAGATGTGATTTATAGGTGTAAGCCAGGAAGAAATGTTTGAGGTGTGGTCCTGATCCTGAACTTCAACTCAATTCAACTCAATTATCTCCAGTTCACGAGCAAGGATCACGGCAACAAATACAACGCACATTTCCATTTAGTAGATCTGAGGTCACGTTCAAATGTGTAATCAACAGACAAGTCTGCCGACATAGGGCAACTAAAGCAGCGACTGTTATGATTTTATGTTCCTAAAAATACGCTTATGTTGTCTGTCAGACTGAGAGAGGCGTAATGGACATCTTATCAGTGCAGAGTGACAGTATGTGCTACTACATAGAGCGATGTGTGTGCGTGGCCCAGAAGGAATAGACTGCTGACAGCACAGTGATGAGATGATAATGTATGTTGTTCATGCTGGAGAAAGACAGAATGATGGACACGGCTGTTTCTTGCTCTTATCCTGATCATCTGTCCGGTGACGCTCTGCAGTCACCTGCCTGACGCACACATGGAGTCACACACGATGACTAAACAAAGTTACAAGACTCAAATCTCTAAAATGCACTAAGGGGAAAAGTCAAGTGTAAAAAAAAAAAGGTGAGGGAGTCTTCAAGGACGCCTGAATAAGTTTTGTCTGAATTTTCTAAAAGTCAGGATGTCTTGACGTCTGCTGCTTCAGGTATAGTCAGACAAACACCTGTGACACTGCTCTAACAGACATTAAATGAACGAATCAGGGCACAGTGGCAGCTGTCTTGTGTTTTTCAAAGCAATACCTTTAGTTTCTAGATGGACTGTCTCCTTAGTGTTTCACTTTCAGCCTGTATAGAGTCAATCCAAGATGAGTTTAGTGCCATCACCCCACCCCACACACACACACACCCCCCTTTACTCCTCCCGTTGTCCTCCTGTCATGCTCTTGATCCCTCCATCGCTGTCGTGTCATTGCTTTTATCTCGTCACCCTAAGCAACCTCTCCATCTTATTGTCCTGCCGCTGCTATCTGCCTCTTTGTTGTTCTGATGAGGGTCAGCAGGTCAGCTGGAGGGCTTGTCATTAGCCGGGAGTGTGCACATGTGTACACAAGATAATAAGGTGCTTTAATGATCACTGTGAGGAAGTGGCAGCAGAAAGGGGAAAGAAGGGGGAACAAAGCACTGAGAGCGAAAACATGTGAATATAAAAGTAAAATGTAAAGAAATTTAATTACATACGAGTGAGCGCAAAACAAGTGAGAGAGTATCCTTAGATTAAAAAACTGAACAGGATGAGACAGTGACCAGGTTATTACATACACTAAAAAAAAATCTAATGAAATACAACAAATCAGCCACAAATACTGTGTTTAGAAAAATTATAATGTTGTTTTGACACTGTCAGAGAGTTATTAATTTAACTGTGCATTTATTACTGAGGTCAGAGTTAGAGATGGTGTCGTAATGGACTCTATTACATTGACCCTTCTCTCCTTAAGGATCTGATATTGTCTATTTGTATTCATCTTGTAATTCACTTCTCTTGTGGCTGCAGTAGGTTCGTGTCTCTGGGAGCGAGGTGGACAACCAGCTGTTGCATGTGTCATTTCTGTGATGTTCAAGGGTGTCCCTGCTGACAAAGGCTGGGGTTTGCCAAGCAGAGGGGGGAGCAACAGTCTGTGGATGTTTGCACATCTGCATTGTGGATGATCCTGGGATGTTTGACAGGTGACTAGCTATAGCTAGCTACAGACAAGTGTGCTTGTCAAGCTGCCCATGACTCAGCCACCACTGAGATCAGTTATAATGCTGCATGCATTATTACACACATGCACAGATGTGTGCGGATCAGAAAGCAAGGTGCAGGGTTTGTTTTCTCCTGATACGTGGACAAACGGTGCCGGGCTCTTCCCTCTTTCTGTTGCCTTCCATGCTGACCAGTAACTCTGCGTCTCGCTCTCGTGCTTTATCTGTGTCAGTCGAACAATAGGCACCAATGAGAAACTGCTGACGCCGTTACGGTTGCAGTAAACAAACAGCATCCAGAGCTGTCCACCAGCCTCCCAGTTTATCTTCCACCACTCTGCTCTTTTCTGCTCTGCTGAAAGTTAAAGGACACTGAGTGATGTTTAAAAAAAATAAAAAGCTCTTTACAAATCTGAATTTTAACTATCTAAGAAAACAAAAACACATAAAGCTGTGTTGGTGTGTTTGCTGAAAATGAGCTCGCTGGCCTGTCCCTCCAGTTTATTGTGGAATGAAACTCTCGCTGGGTATTGACCAAGCAGCTCTTCTGATTTTGTGTGTGTGTGTCTGGACATCAGCTTATTGTGCTGGCTGGTAATGAGAGCTGCTTGGCGTGTGCAGCTACCACTGCACAGCCTGTTTGTTTAGGTGCTGGTGTTCTGCGTGTGTGTATTTACATACATGTGTATGCCTGTGTGTGTGTCTGGATGCCACTATTTGTTCAGCTTCGCCCGCTTTTCTCAAGGTTGGCTCATCGCAGCCAGGAGACAAGTATAATAGTGGCGTGTGTGTGTGTGTGTTTGCCTGGGGGAATAGAATCTAGAGTAAACACACGTGTCCGTCTCTTTCCCAGGTGGAGCTGGATGAATGAATGGGCCGACAGCGATATTGACAAGCAAACCACTGCTCGTGTGTGCGTGCGTTGCTCTAAAACAAAGCAGGAAAGCAGAGGGATGTGAGATTTCTGTTCTTTAGTTCACCAGCAACAGTTGTCAGCTAAACAAACTTACAGATATTCATTTCATGGTTTTGGCCAAATCATTTCTACCAGTATGATGACACTGCTCTCTGTTCCCAGTGGCTGATGAGCTGAGAAGCAGAGCTGTGGTACAGGAGGGAACCAGGTCAAATTTGAGACAGGAAGTGGATCTGTAAATTGTGATGGATGTTTATCACAGGCTGAGTAACGACTTCAGTGTTTGTCTGAGCTTTTGTTTACGACCTGTCTTCTATTTAGTGATTCCCGCATCTGAGCAGTTGACTTAAAGTTGCTGATTATACATAGGATATGCTAAAATGTCAGCTTGTATTCATTACAGTAACTAATGACCCAGTTTTGGCACATTTTGTTCCCTTTAGATTATCTCCCAAAAACCTTAACTGGGTAAACAGGGACAGAAAGAGAGTGAGAGAGAGAGAGAGAGAGAGAGAGAGATGGTGCATCTCTCTCTCTGCCTCTCTAAAAAGAAGGGGATAAAGGGCCTTTTCTCCGTTCCACATGCCAGGCAACTCCCAGCGGCCTCTCTGTTGACACAGCCGCCACAATGGGAACTAAAGGCCTCCCAATGCCTCCCATTATGAGCCTAACCCCAGGCCCAGTCGCTGCGCTGCAGGGTTATCTAGTGCAGGCCAGTCAGCATTGGCCAAAGCCCCCTTGAATATTAGCCTGGATATATAAGACTACCCCCCTGCCCCCTGCTGCATTGTTCAGCGTTATTCTGCTCCCACAATGGGACATCACACTTTGGAAGTAATTTTCAAAAAGGGGAAGCCAATCAAAAATAATGGCACTTATTGTTTCTCTTTTGACACACATTGCTGAGCGGCCTGCCCCTCCCTCCTCTGTTGCTTTCTCTGCCTGTGTAGCCCTAAACCCCCGGGGTTCATTCACGTCTATTATACGGACAAATTAAATAAAAACCCAGTATGGCTCGGAGGGGAGCGGAGAGCCACGCTGGCCATTGGCGGTGGAGTTGGAAAGAGTCAGGGTTGGGAGGAACGCCATGCAGGGAAGGGACAGGTGACTGAGGAATGGATACAAGGGAGAGCCAGAGGAGGTTTGAGGAAGGCAGGAAGGGTTCAGACAGGCTAAAACGGAAGGAAGCAGAAAAAGGAGAGAAGTAGAAGAAAAAGATGTGGACGATAAAGGTAGAGACAGACTTCAGTTGCTCCTGTTGCAGCAAGTCATCAGATAGAGCTTCAGTTTCTGCTCTTGATGGACACATTGGGTTCTGCAGGAGTTTAACTAAAGATGTGATGCTTTGGGACTGTCACTGCTAGGCCTGAGACTCTGAGTAAGTGGATCTACTGCTTTCTCCTGTGGATAGATGAACACCTGGTGAAAGGAGGGAAGGTATGTTGCTGCGTCTGAAAGAGGGAGGGCCTTTTAAGGCATGAAGGTGTGTGTCTGTGTGTGTCTAGGTGTGTGTGAGACAGTTGGTTGAGAACCACTGGCTCATGATCAGCTGCATTTAAGGTAGATCTATTTTTTGGTGGGTCTTGTTGCATTAAAAATAAGAAATCAGCCTGCATGCTTCTGAAAAAGTCGATGAGCTATCTTCTGACGATGATGCAGAAGTGTGCGCAGAAACTATAAAAAGGACGTCCACATCATTTGAATACCAGTAGAAAAATAGAAGCACAATCGCGTCCACTTGTAGCAGCAGGGCTCTTCACAGAGCTACTGAACAACTTGAACCTGCAGCCAAAGACAGGTTCAGGGGGAGTCCAGCTGTTTGATGCTTGACAGTGGATTTGTGATCTATTAGCTGGAGCCAGAATTGGTCAGGTTTAGTTGTGTGACCTCTCTTGACTGTAATTGCATGTTACATGATTGGGTGCACAAGGGTGCATGAATAATTTTAATGTCATAGCTGTTGTCTCTGTTCTGGTTTCAGCCGAGGTTTTTAATTTTGACATGTAGTTCACATATAGCTGTTGTTCGAGCAGCATTTCAGGCTGTTCTGAAGCTGCCCCTAAATGCAGTTTAATATAAAGTGTCTGAAAAGCTGCTGAAACAGTAATTCTGTGTAACACAGATCTAAACAAGATTCGCTTTTCAACCACATTCAGCTGAGTTTTTACCAAGATATATTTTGACCTGCAGATAACAGAATGAGTGCACACTGTTCTATCTAGCTCAAGTGATTATCATGCGATCAAGAGCAGAAAGAGATGAATCACATCTCCAGATGAATGAATGGACAGATGGATACTGTACTGTAGGCCAACAGATAAGATATGAGCAGGACAGAGAAGAAGAAAGGGGTAGATGGGAGGAACAGGCGAGGAAGATGAAGTGAGGGACAGGAATGAAAAGGGAAAAGGAGGGAAAGAAGAAGAAGAGGAAAGGAAAGGGCAGGTGGAGGAGAGTTGCTCTTTAGGGTCTTTGAAAGCAGCAGGTCCTGGCTTGGAGCTTGACCCCATTTAGGACGAGCGAGAGACCTAGAGAGGAACTGTAAAGGAGAGAGAGAGAGAGAGACAGACTCCTCAGCTCCCACACTTAAAGGTCCTCCACAGGAAGCCCTCATTCTTCCCAGAGCCTGACACCCCCCACCAACAGCAGCGAAAAACGAGGAAAAAGCCCTCATTTAGGATGAGTGGAGGGGAGAGAGGGAGAGGGAGAGGACCCCCATCCTCCTCTGAGGGGGTCCTGATATCAAAACTTTGCCTCAGTGGGTTAGAGAGAAATGTCAGGAAAGGTTTTGTGTCTTTTATCATTTCATTTCAGAAGAAGATATCCTTTATTTATTGAGCAGCTTTGGTTACTAGTTGCTCTGTAGATTTCTGATCATACAGTCATCGTACACGTTTATGTAAACACTAGTGCAGCTGTGAAATGGATAGTTGCACACTTTGTCTTTTATTTATTGATAGTGTGTTTTTTCCTGTTTTGACGGACGTTTCTGGTCCACAGAGGTCTGTTCAGTCATGATGGTGACGAGGGGAGCTGAGTGGGATTAGTGGTTCTTGGCCACAGACGCTAACTGCACACAGAGGTGTTGGCCCTGTGTGTTGACAGTCAGCTGTTTTCTCAGCGGCTGTGCAGAACTGGCAGAATGTAGTTGTGTGCACGTGTGTTTGGGGAAAATAAAAGTTCCAGTTGTGTCAAAGTAGACAAGTAATTATAGTTGTTGGATTCACGAGTGCAAATACTAACACAAACTTTAAATTTGTACTGTGCTGGAGGACATGTACTGTGTGTGCTTGGACAGTTATGTGTGTGTTTGTATTAGGCAGACAGGTTGGGCTGATGCTGATCACTTTGATGTGTTCATTGTGTGTGTGTGTGTTGGCTGGGACTGACTCTTCCCTCTGAGGGACTATCATTGCTGGTAATCCTCTTCATGGTCGACTAATCTGTTTTCGCCGGGGTCACTCCATCCCAGCCATCCCTGCCTCCCTCTTTCACACCCTCCTCCACCTCCCTCTCTTCCTCCATTCTCCCTTTATTTCATCTCCCTCTCTTTTTTCTTTTCACCACTCCTCAGCAGGGCTCCTGCCTCTCTCCTTACCACTTATTCATTCTTCTCTCCTCCACCACATTCTCCTCCCTCCTTCCTTAGTCTCCCTCCATCTCTATCTGCCCTTCTTTTAATAACACTAATCTTATTACACAGAGAATCAAAGCTTTCATGTTTACCTCCCATCCATTTGAAAATCAAACTAATAATGAGGGATTAGGGATCTTCCTCCTCATGTTTTATCTTTTCTTCCTTCCTCTCTCCATCTCACCTCTGATAATGTAGCCAATAACAGTTTCTTGTAATTGTTAGGGAAATGCGTGAAAAGGTACCTTTGGTCCATAGGTCTGGTCTCTGTGTCACAGGCTGAAGCTCCCCTTGTTCCCAGAGGTCTGGGGAACTTCTGTTGTGTTGACAGGATATGCAGCGTTTTTAAGTGTTTGGTTTTGCATCGTTTCTGTGTTTGTAGAGTGTTTGCTGTTAATGTTTTTGTTTTGGCTTCCTGTAGCTCGTCCTGTTCTGTGTCTGTTGTTGTATTTGTTTTGTGTTCTTGAATTGGCATCGTTGCTGAAGTCACATCACATTTCTCCTACTGGAAAAGTTCTGGGCTGTTGCATTGTGTTTACCCTTGTGAGCCACTGTAGTACAAGAAAGTAAATGAGCTTTATGCATACTAACCTCATTCAGACTGCAGCTCTGCACTGAGTAGAAATGAAGCACATTTTCCAAAATGTTGAATTATTCCTTTCACAAAAACACAAAATATCTATCAATAAATTGATGTATCAGCTCACTCCTCCTTCCTCCACCTTTCTATCCTTCCCTCTCTTCTTGTATCTGTCCATCCAATCATCTCCTCATCCTTTTCAACCCTTCAGCTTACCTCTGCTCTCACCATTAACAAAACCACAATCAGATTTCTTCCCACTTCCTTCACACACATACGCATAGACACACACACACACAACACGTGGTCTAATCATATTTCTTCCTATCTAGAAGCAATCAGTGATAGTGTTGGCTGCTCCCGAGCGCCTTGACAATGCTGGCAGAGAGGGAGGCCGCACATGCTCTAATTAAATTAAATGTGTGTGCGTGTGTGTGTTGGGGTGCATGGGGGTGTGATGAGGGAGGGGGAGGTACAAATAAAATGTAGCTGCAGCATCAACACTGCTTGACCTGCCCGTAGCAGATGGAGGAATAATGGCAAACAAAGGTTTGATTCGAAGAGCTCAGCTGAACGTGTTAGCTGATGTTCGGTTCCTTGTCTGTCCAGTTATGTCACTGTCTCTCCTCCGTGGTTTCATCCCTACAAACCCTGTCACTGGACGGAAATGTTATTATGAAAATTCTGCAGAATCCCTCAGTGAGTGAAATTACATGTGCGTGGTAACAACAGTATGACTAAGGTCAGGAAATGCTCGTGGTTATGACGAATAAGGGGCACAGAGTGACAGAGAGAAAACAGTGTGATGTGCTGTTCTGTGGAACATCTCTGTACTCTTTTTGACTCATGTGTCATCTGTCTCCCACTAGTTTCAGACCATTACTGCCTATTAGTGACGAGTGATGTGGCCACTAATTGTGAAAGAGAGATGCTGCTGAGACCTCGTTTATACTGTGAGCTCAGTGCGGAGTTTTTCATGTTACACATACATGCAACATGTCAGTTCTGCCTGTATAAGGAAAGCAGAGCTCTGAACATGTATTTTTGGGTTGGTATTATTTGTTAAGAATGCTCCAACTACATCCTGTCGAAATGAGAAATGATAGAATAAACGGTCTTGAAGCTCCAGTGTAAACGCAGACTTCTCTGCCTGAAGCCTGGGCTGTCTGGCAGACGGGCAAAACCCATTAGCAAGGCTCTGTTAGTGATCGTCTTGTAAACCGAGACCCCGGTCATTCATTAGGCATCAATCAAAGGACGAGGTGTGATGATTAAATGATGAGTGCAAATGCTTAACAGTGTTCGGTACACCAGGCCACTTTACTCTGACACTTGAAAATGGGGGAAAATGGATGGAAGAAAGATGACATTAGTCTCCATGTAGATGGCTGGAACTGGTTGGAACTGGATGGCTGCAACTGGTTAATTTATTCATGGAAGTTATTAAAGAAAGTGAATTTCAAAACCTTGAAGTCAAAGCTTCTCCAAATGCTGGTGGAGCAAAGGGAATTCAGAGTGCTCGCGTTGGCTCAGTAATCATTGCTAAATTACGCTTAATTTAGGAATTCACATTTTGTTCCTATTACAAGACTTTAGTGGGCCGACTCTTTCAAACCTGAAATGCCAAGTCTGGGATCTGTGACGCACTGAAAACTCTAACAGTGAGTAGACATCCATTCATTTCTCTGAGCTGCTCATATGATTCAAGCAGCTGATTTTAAATGTGTATTGTATTGGCTTTTATTATTTTAGTGCATGCTAAGTTTACGTCGTATTTTAAAGCTAAAAGCTTAACAGAAAATTAAGTTCAATCCAACCCTTCACTAACATCACATCTACGCTGTAGGTTTATTTCAAACACATAGCAAAAGTCTGTGTTGAAGTACTGTAATGTACAGCAATAGACGTAGAATGCACTGAAGAGATATTTAGAAATGGGAAGAAAATGATGCTTTCCAAAGTGATTACTGAGCTCATTTCATATAAAAAGTCCTCACAACTATTCCCATATGACGAGATAATACACCTGTGTGTATTTGTGTACTTGTTTATAATACTGCTGTTTACAGACAGAGAGACTTCCTAATTCAAGCACATACTCTTTTCTTACTGTAAATTATTGTTCTCATCACTTCACTGTAGTACTGTGATCATATCCAGAGCTGAGAAAGCTATAATAGCAGTTTGGTAGTTTTTCTGAACATTTAACATGACGTATGTCAGAGCTTAATGGTTGCATATGCGTACTGTATGCATATGTGTGTGTGTGTGTGTGTTTGTGTGCTGTCTGCTCTGTCAGTGCTGCTGAGCTGCAGTAGAGCTGACAGTTTGCTGTGACAGAGAGCCTTACACAAACCCACTGCGTCGGCTGCTGCACAGGAGAAATGCCTTTGATTCTATTAGGCCTGTGTGTGTGTGAGCGTGCGTTTGTGTGTGTGTGTATGTGTGTGTGTGTGTGTGTTCATGTCCTGTTGGTTTAGAGATTTCCTTAGTGCCGTGTGTTTTGTCTCCCAGCACTCTTTGGTCTTCTGCTCTGTCCAGAAGTGTGTGTTGAGAAATAGAAAGTGGTGATATTACGTGTAATGATATCAACATGATCTGTTTAGTTCTGGTTTCTTTCTGTCTGCTCAGTTTGGTCACACTGATGTGGATTTTTGAAGAAAGCAGAGCTTCTAATAATATAATTTGTCTGTTTTATGATTTTGGTTCCTCAGCAGCTCTTCTTATGGCACCATTTTGTAATCTCAAGCCACGTAATCAGATTTGTGCCGGAATCTGCAAATCTGTATTCAGATCATCTGCAAACAGTCACAGTGAGGTTTTCTAAATTATCTAAACATCACATCCTACTGTCTTGGTATCAGAATTCCTCCCTCTGAGGAAACGTTTTCATGTCCACGCATAAAGCACACCTCAGCCGTAAAGACAACCTGTGCAGACAAAGTCGGGAAAACACCACAAACTAAGGGCATCACCTGAAGCATCACCAGTGTATCACTATGCATCACACATGCTGTTGCTTTTTTAATGGCAAAGACATGGTGCTGTCAGACATAAGGGATTTAAACTGACCCAAGATATAAACTGCAGGATTCAGAAGGATTTATATAAGTCTTATCTCTTATCTTTCACTGTGGACACATTTGAAATAATGTAAACTGAACTCCAACTCCACATGGTTCTAATAAAAAGCTGTTCGTACTGAAATGTACTCAGTCCGTTATAAGCAAGAAAAGCCAAATAATCCCTTAGTACTTGAACATCTCACTATCCTGAGTATAAAGCAAACTAACCCAGGCCAACAGACAGTGTTTCCAGCACTGTCCACTGGCTGTCCTGTCCCCAAACAATGCGTATTACAGTTCTCTCTGGGTATTTCCAGCTAGGCCAGGCTCCCTCAGCACTGCTGTCTGGTGAAAATCTACAAAAATTGTCTTAAAAGTACACGTTGTCTTATATTAAACACTGTAAAACCACTGGTGTTAACTCGTACATTAAAGAATAGGTTAGAGAGTATTATTTACAAATTTTGTTACACTCTGCTTTATCCATTTTTTATTTTGCAGATATGGAAATCTATGTTGGGGGAACTCTACAAAAAAGATAGCACCACTTAGCAGCACATCATGCTGGGAATTCTTGGCCACAGTGGAGCCTGCAGACTTTCAGTGATGGAGCGTGGGGACAGAGTCTCACATGGAGCTCGGGACACTGAATGGACAAACTCTGTGTGGAACAGAAACAACCAGCTTCATGTTCACCAAACCAAACGAGTGGTGCTGATGTTCACACTCAGGATGCACAATGAACTGCAGCAAACAGAAACCAAACAAGCCACTTGAACGACAAATTCTGTCCTCAAATCCAAATAAAACTACACTGCTTGGTTTTTTTTGTGTACGTTTTTTGTCTGTAAATCACATCCTGTGTTCTCACTAACAGTCAGAGACTTTTTTGGGGGCCCTCTCCGTATTAGTTCATTTATTCCCCTCACTTCAACATCCCTGGCTACAGCAGTGTTCTCCCAAGTTACAGCACAAGTTTACTTAGTCTCTTGTTATCCTGCTGGAGCTCAGGCTGCCAGCTGCTGTCAATCAAACAGACACCAACACAATGCTGATAACTAAAGGAGCATTTGTGATATTTCCCTAAGTGCCTTTCTGTCTTGTATCAATACTGAACTATTGACAACAAATTAAAAAAGGAGAGATTTATTTATTTTTCACTGCAGAAATGACGACGATGTGATTCTAACTACTCTTTTAGTCCAAGGCCAAACACTGAAAATGAAGATGTATTCACTGTGAACAGTTGTGGTCTAGATTTATAATGGGTTATATACATGTAGAGTTTAGGTCTGCTTTGAAAGAGCTGCGATAAAATGTATTTCATTATGATTGTGACTGAGTCAGATCCGATAGCAACAACACAACTCATCTCATAACCAATACACAACACAGGCGAAAACTGATTAACAACAAAGATTTACTCAAATCAATCCTGACTTCATAGGGGTCAAGGCTCAGCACCTAAAATCACAACCAGTGATGCTCAAATGTTGCCTGGATCGTTATGACAACACACAGACAGGGGTCAATAAGCCAACCCAGCACAAACTATGGATCTAAAGTAAACACATGAGAAACTCTTTTTTTTTTCAAATGTGTCACAAAAGAGTTTAAATGTCTTAACTTTATGCTATTAAAATAAGTGTACTACTTCTGTGTCTAACTGAATCTTATGTATCTGCATTACTGCCTCAATCATTTTACCACTGCACTTCTCATATGCATGTAAACAAGCTTTAACTGTGCAGTCCTCGTCCTGAAATACGTCGAGACTGTCCCAATAAAAAATTGAACCACAATGGTTTGAAGGATTATGGCTGTAGTAAACCGCCTGCTGGTTAAAATTCAGAAATCAGTACACTAGATTCTGCTTATCTGGAGCCATTTAAGGACCCCTCATTACCTCAAGAGTGTAATTCACCTGCAGTAAGTCAGAACGGCAAATAGCATCATGCACAAACCAAGAAAATAAGACACAAAGAGCTATGGTCTGACAGCGCTGACGATGGGAGTGGGGTCTCCTCTCTCTGCTCACTTGTCACACGAAGCAAACGCAGGCATAAACTCTAAAAGGTCAACACAAACCACAATGATCTATTGTAAATGAAACCATCCAAATGTCCCTGAGAAAGTGACAAAGTCCTTCTGCTGTTTGCCATGAAATCAATAGATGAATAGGCGCTACATTAGAAAATTGAGCAAACTGTGGTCACTGACAAGATATGATTATTTGATCAATGTGAAATATTTCTGTCAATTCTCTGATTCGATTTCCGCCTCAAACGAAGAATGACTTGATTTTCTTGCTGCTGCATTTCCAGTGTTTGTAAGATACAATGCGCTCGACTCCGTGCGTCCATGTGTTTCAGTGCTGGATGCAAAGAGGCAGAGAGGCAGAGGAGACTGTCACAGTGTGCGCAAAACAGATCATACAAGCCCACTTAACAGCACTATAGCCAACTGGTACAAGGGAGCGAGAGGAAAATCCAGCCATGCCAGCGTGCCAGCATAGTTTAACAGCTCGCTGAGAGGCGGGCAGCACCTGACAGATGCCACTTTGGGAGCATAATCCCAGAGGGCTGAAAAGATCCTCCACATGACGGGAAGCCAGTGAAGCAGGAGGAGACCGGAATACCCAACAACATACTGAAATGTTGAATGGAATATCTGTCAAGGCATCTTTTAACCAAGAATGTAAAATGCGTGAAGATACAAAGACTGGACGAGGGGCAAGAAAATAATCCGCAACTGTTTTGATGCTCAATTAATCCTGAGAACCATTTCCCAAGCAAACACTGACAAACACTCGCTGGTTTCAGACGCTCAGATGATTCACGTCTGTGTCTTGTACGATTTCAGACTGAACATTTCTGACTGTTGCTTAGATAAAAGTGATTTAAATATGTCACCTCTGGCTCTGGGAAACTGTGATGAGCATTTTTTCTTTTTTAAATAATTAAAATAATAATTAGCTGCACCTCTGACAAAATATGGTGTATCTGTATTATTGTTATTATTATTGTAACAGTAGTACTATTTAATTCGATTTTTGATAATTTAATAACACAGACAGAAGAAACTAAATATTACATTTGACCAGTTATTGTTTGTTTAAAAACAGCACTCTCTCCTTTACAGATCATGACAGACTCAAATAAAATTATATCTTTCAGGAAAATTGCTTTGCAAAATTGTCCTTGGTCTTTTTTATAAAAAAAAAAAAAGAAAGAAAAAAGGAGGAGCATGTAAGCAACACTGGGCCTACTGCAGCAGGCCTGCAGCTGGTTTACAGTGGCAGCATCATACTTCATTAGTTTATTAAAATGTGCTCATTTAAAAAAAAAACTATAATATTTCTAACATTAATTAAAGGATTACTGTAGTTTTCTGTATAGGGGTTAAATCTCTCCCTCTTTCTCTCGTGCTCGCCACACAGAGCTGGGGAAACAAACAAAAGGGGAGCTTTGAATAGCACGTGCTCTGGGCGTCAGTCACCTGTTTCCTAGTAACGGGCACAACAGAAAAGCACCTGTGGCTCTGAATAGAGGGCTATGTAGCCTTTAGTTAGACCAAAAACCAAAAAATGTAAGCTTTTTTAATGGCTACATGGGTCATAATGTATAACAGAGCAATATTTCCCATATAATTAATTCTCAAACTCATATAGCAAATGACATCTAATATGGTTAAAGAGCTAAATAGGCTACTTCAGTATTTTAAGTTATAAGGCTTCAAAACCAGCTCTAAAAATGGACTGTACATTGAGATTATAGGCAGGAGCCTATTTTAAAATTTAAATTGTGTTTGTCCAGATCAGTACTTCTAGTACTTGGTGATGATAATTAATGATGATGATGAATTATTTTTAAATGGCTGCCATATCCACTATGTTGAATTCCATACAAATTGTCTTTGCTGTGACTCAGACTCGGACTTTAATGAAATGTGATTATCATTAAAGTTTTCTTTGCTGTAATCCACATTTTTTTTCTATTATATTGCAGTGATAAAGATGAAAATATTAGAAAACAGAGGCTCCGCTGTCGCCTGACTGAAGCAGAGGACATGCGCAAAATTATGGGAATTAAACTGTTTACATGTTGTGTGTTTTACGGCTACACACACCATCTACACACACAAAACAGATGACAGAGGGAGTAATTTTTAGGTCTCGCGCTCCGACGTCACCAGAACCTCGAGCCCCTGCATGCAAATCACGTCTCCGCTCGAGCCTCTCCATTGGCCGTCTCTCGCTCATTTAGCTGCTGTCAAAGCGCGCGGCCCGGGCACGCTCCGGTAACTTTTCCCCGCACAGCTTCAACCAAAGTAAGCTCGAACAACCGGTTTCTTTTCTTCTCGGCACTCGCGGATGACGGGAAAAAGGGCGAAAGGGGGAAGTGCGGAGCAAGTTTACCTGTGAGTGGATTTCACCCTGAGACTACAGCACCTTTTCATCCCTCTTTATCGCTCTCTTCCTCGGAGGTGTAGCTGCGCGCGGGCCAGCCTGAATGTTTCTGTGTGTTTGACTGAGAAGTTTTGTTCTACCAAGACGAGGTGAATGTACAGCATCATGATGGAAACGGACTTACATTCCCCCGTGGTGCCCCAGACCAACCCATCCAACCCTGGGGGACACGGCGGCGGAGGAGGAGGAGGCGGGGGGGCCGGAGGCAAAGTCCCCCAGGAGAGGATCAAGAGACCCATGAACGCCTTCATGGTCTGGTCCCGGGGCCAGCGGAGGAAAATGGCACAGGAGAACCCCAAGATGCACAACTCGGAGATCAGCAAGCGGCTGGGCGCGGAGTGGAAGGTGATGACCGAGGCGGAGAAGAGACCGTTCATCGATGAGGCGAAGCGGCTCCGGGCCATGCACATGAAGGAACACCCGGACTACAAGTACCGGCCGCGGAGGAAGACCAAGACGCTGCTGAAGAAGGACAAATACTCGCTGGCCGGCGGGCTCCTCGGCTCCTCTGCGGGCGTAGGGATGGGCGGTGGGCAGCGGCTGGAGAGCCCCGGAGGGGGCCACGCAGGGGCGAATGCGGGCTACGCCTCGCACGTGAACGGCTGGGCAAACGGCACATACTCTGGCCAGGTGGCGGCTGCGGCGGCTGCGGCTCACGCCATGATGCAGGAGGCGCAGCTGGCGTACACGCAACACCCGGGCACCGGGGCTCACCCGCACCACCCGCATCCGCACCATCACCCGCACCACCATCCGCACAACCCGCAGCCCGTGCACAGGTACGACATGAGCGCTTTATCTTACAGCCCCATCTCAAACTCTCAGAGCTACATGAGCGCCTCTCCGCCGGGCTACGGCGGAATCACCGGCTACACTCACCAGCACCAGAGCTCCGGTGTCTCCCCGGTGTCCGGAGCGATCGGAGGGACTTTGGGGTCCCTCGTGAAATCTGAGCCTAGCGTGAGCCCCCCGGTTTCCACTGCGCGCGCGCCGCCGCCGTGCCCTACGGGAGACCTGCGGGACATGATCAGCATGTACCTGCCGACCGGCGAGGCGGCGGGAGACTCCTCCGTTCAGAGCAGACTGCACGTGCTCCACCCGCAGCACTACCAGAGCAGCGGCTCCACTCCGGTAAACGGGACGGTTCCTCTGACTCATATTTAAATCTCTAAATGTACTATAAGCACTACAAACCACAACCAAATATTTAAACTCTAGATGTGGGCGCAGGCTGCTGCTGAATTGTAAATTATAGGCGGTTATAGCCATAAAAATGCAATCACTTTGAACAAACTTTTTTATTGTTGTTATTATTATTATTATTATTATTATTTTTATTTTCTTTCAGTGATGGATTTTTGTCTGTCCGAGCTAAAGGAAAGCGCATCTGATTTACTCCTGCTCTCTGGAACAGAGCATGCCAAGTTTTGACACGATTTAATTTATAATCCGTGAAGGCTGGTGCATTTTGAAGGTTATTTCTTTTTTTCCGACTTTTCTGTGGAATTAAAAGGCACCAGCTGTGTGTTTGAGGGATCCTGAAAACCTGTTTAAAGAGGTAACCGTATAATAAATGGAGGGCGGTGTGGAAGATGTGTTTTAAAAACAAAAAAGTTTCTTGGCTGCAATTTAAATTGATTTCCACTTTTAATGCTTGTAAACATGTGAGTCAGTCGGTGTAATTTGAATTTGTTTTTGTTGTTGTAAAATCTTGTAAATTGTGAATAAATAGGCCTACTGAAAACGCTTTTATGCAATTGTACATAATTTAAAAAATACCAAGCCCCCATTTTCGTGTTGAAGACGAAACAATTTTGCGCTGAGTTTAATAAATTTTCCAATAATTTCATCTGGGAGAAAGTGTTAGATTTGTTCCTGGAATATTTATTCTTGCAGCAGGAGATTTAAAGCAGGCTCATGCAAACTGCACCTCCAGTATCTGCTGTTCATTTACGTTTATTCCCTTTCTGAAACAGATTTTAAAACGCGGTCAAGCCCGTTGTATCGTTACGGTTTTAATTAAGTCTCGACAAACAGTCAAAATCTAGTCAAAAACGCCAATGACAAAAAGGAATAATTACCACATCACAGACAGACATGTTCTCTCATCTCACTGATGCCCTTGAAAAGAGGATGTTATTTATCAGCCGGGCTCTTAATTGATTATTTCTCTTATAATTTTAAAGGATGGAAACATGATTATATTTTGGCTTTTCATTCTGATCGATTCTTTTTTTTTTTTTACGAGATTGCGGTAAATTAGTTAAACCTTTTAATTACCCATCTTTTAAGATGGCAAAAAGCCTGATAGTACACATTTGATCGATATAAATTCATGTTGGACAAAAAAAAAGGGTGATGTGTCATATTAAGGTGAAGGGAGAATCTGAGAATAGGATCATTTGGGAAATTAGATTCTTCTCCTGCATTTTTCTCCTTAAATTAAGACATTTTTTTAGTGGTTTACATTCAAGTTTTCCTGCACTAGAAGTCTCTGATCTCTGTCATTGCATCACAATGTTTAATATAGTTTGATAACCTATAGTCTGACATCCTGTAAGTTAAAGGCTGCAGCAAACACTTGTTGGCTGCAGGGAGAAGAATGTACGAAACATGAGCCTAATAATGTCCAAATTTTCCATTTGTCTACATTTTCTTGATTTGAAATCGGCCACTTTCTCTATAACTCGCTGCTTTATTGTCAGTGATTAATACTAAAGCATATTTCCATGTTTTTTTTTACATAATAATTAATGTCAGAACATACACTCGAAATACAAAGCAAAACAGATTTTCCAGGAATGTGTTCCATTCTCTTGAAATATGCTGTTATATGTTGATTTCTTATTTTCTCTGTTTCTTGCATTCTGGCAAGAAAATGTGACATAACACAACACATGTAGGTTATTTTTCAAAGGCTCCATCCTTTTCCCATGAGTACTGTGTCCTGTACAGTGGAATCGCCTGCACCTACAAATATGTACTGTTCATGATGAGAAGGCCTGTCTGTCATCTTATCCCACTTTGATTTTTACCTCAAACTCTGGCACAGTTATTCATCATCTATGTTACTGTTTTGTTCAACCTGAACATGGATCATTTGAAATTTAGTTTAAAGCCCAGACAGCCAGTTGATAAAGTGTAATATGACATTATGGATCTATCTACTGGTTTAATGTTGCTCTCACACACAAAGCAAAGCAAAGTTTCTTTTCTTTGTTTTTTAACCTTCCTGTGGGGTCATGACCTCACTCATCGAGATCGCAAACAAAAGTAAATCCAACAACAAGAGGATCCGGTGGTCAATGAACTGCTAATTGTTCAACTGGCCTCAATTGGGCCCACTTCAACCCCGCCTCCACCTGGGTCCCTCAACTCCAACACAGGTCCTCAAACCATGCGCCACGCCAGACCCCCAGCTGCAAATGCTTGCATCTGTGTGTGTGGGGGTGTGTGTAATTCTCCTGGTTGTTAAATTATTTCCTTCTTTAAATTTAATGGCTGAATCACTGGAGGCCCCAGGATGGGGAGGGAGGAATGAAATAGCAGAGAAGAGAAGGAGGAGGAGGAGGAGGAGGGGGAAGGCGAGCAGAGGAGGTTTTTGTGCGGGAGGAGAATGGGGATAAGTCCTGGTGTAAGCTGGGGCAGCCGGGGGGTCACCACTAACAAAAAGCCTGGCAAACAACACCCCTGGTTTTATCAGACTAATTCCCACCCGGGTCTGGACTTAAAAACAAGAGGCCAATGTGGATGCAAATCACATACCAGGGATGTCAGGTGTTTAAACTGAAGGTATTTATCTGACACTAAGTCTTGTCCTGAACGTTCCCTTATGTATTCTTTTATTTATTGTTACATTTCCCGTCAAGTTGCTTTAAATTTCTTTGTTCTGTCTTTGCATTTTGGTAAAAACTGGTCAAATTTGGATTCATATACGCAGGGTTTATCTTCAGAAATGACATTTTTATGACTTTACTACTTTAATACATAAATACATATACTGAAAAAAACAACAAACCTGTATAAATGTGAGGATAAGGTCATTTTAAAGGAATAATGCTTTCATGTTTTTCTGATATGTGGTGGTTGTTAAGAAAAGACATATTTACAGTGACCACCTTTTTAACTACGACTGCATTTTGCTACTGCATGACTGATGACAATAAATGTGAATTCTTGTTATCTCATCATTTTAGAAGACATTTGCATTAACATTTCTCCAAACCCAGCTGACTGGGCTGTTTTAGAGTAAATTAAGTTGCGGTCCACATCATGGCAGCCTGTAAGTCACAAACTGAATTCTGAATTTGCGCTGACCAATAACTGATTAATTGAACATTGAGTTAAGGAAATTAACGGTTAGACTCAGAGGCAGTAAAAGGTTTGTTGTTCAGACCTCACAATATATAAACTGACATTAAATAAAACAATAGGTGATATTTGTAAAATGCTAAGTTTAATCCAAAAGTTAAGGTGTGTGTCAGAGAGTAAGAGGCAGATATGTTCACAGATCATCTCTCTTCACTCTTTAAAGGTATTTATTAACGTAAGCTATTTATAGGAGGGAAAGGGATGTAAATATAAATACATTTAAGACAGACAGAGCAAAGAAAACATGAAAACTGAAAAAACAGACAAAAGGTATTTAACCATTTAATCATCACTCATCACTAACTTAGTTTCTAGAGGCTGTTCAGTGTGACAGAGCAGGTATCAGTGGCTCTAAACACTGCTCAATGTTTTAATATGAGGATACAAAAAATCAAACACATGTTCTGTCACATACACGCAAACTATACAACAACTATCCTGAGGAGCATCACGTCACTAAACCTCGATGTATGACAAGAGATTTTTCCCGTAAATCAAATAACACCATCTCAGTTATATCCACCACGGGAAGAAACTGAGTGAATAAATTATTATAATCTGAAGTGTGGTGAATCAAACAATCAGGTCCTGATTAGGGATACACCAAATATTCAGCCACCGAAAATTTTCGGCCGAAAATGGCCCAAAAGTGCATTTTCAGTTTTCGGCCGAAAGACTTTTATCACCGAAACAACATGGCCGAAACAGGATGTTGTGATGGCACAAGCGAAAAGCGCGGCCAGTACGAGCTTGTCTGGAAGGGCCAACATGTCCGCGGTGTGGACTATCTCAGTTTATCTGAGAAAGACTCTCGGATAGCGATTTGCAAAACACGTAATGCCAAAATTTCAAAAGGGGATGCAGGTGCAAAGAATTTCTCCACGTCGGGTTTAATTTATCATCTGAAATCCAAACATCTCGATCGCTGTGCTGAATATGAGAGGAATGCAGCACAGAAAAGGAAAATCCCTCCGAGCACGCCCACTCCGTCTGTGGTGAAGTTAAACATTTTATTTTGAAATTTATCTTATATTGTGCATTGTTGGAATGTGCTAAATAAATATTTCCATAATTTTGTAACTGATTCTTTGAAACATTCATATTAATTTATGCAACCGCAATGCCTTGCAATTTTAGTGAGGTTAGCACACAGTCATAGCCATAAATGCAATGGTACTAATAATTGGCATAATTTCTTTCGGTGTTTCGGTTTTCGGTTTTCGTTTCCTCGTTTTCGGTTTTCGGTTTTGGCCAATAATTTTGATTTCGGTGCATCCCTAGTCCTGATGTGATGTGATGATGGCAGCTTCACTGAACCTCAGGTAAGAGGAAATATACCCAAATGACAAATACCAACAGGGCAAGAATCAGTGTTGGTAACACGATATTTGGGGCTGCCTGGTGTACCCAGTGGCCCCGGATGCTCCCATAGGCCTATCACTGAGTCTGGGGGCTGAGCTCATCCACAGCCATGTGTCTGCAGGTTTTCATCCTCTCCTCATGTTCTGCTTGGCACATGCTTGGACACTGCTGCTCTGGCACTTCCCACTCCATAACCCCATGCACCCCCACGCCTCCCATCCCTGCGTGCTCCCGGTGTCCTAAACGTGGCTAATCGGCGTCAGTTTATCACGCCTCCGCATATTTCCCTCCCTCTCCTCCTATAAAAACCATCACCTCCGTCGTTGGACCCGGTTCTGTCATGGGAGATTACGGGGGACCGATTGCACAACACCGAATGTGGCGCGAGGAGATTAGCCGGGACGCCATAGAAAATAGCAACGGGGCCAACGGATTCCTCGCGAGGGGGCCTTATCGTGCAATTACACGTTGACACGTTTTAACCATTTTTCAGCCTCTTAATCCGAGGCCCCCCTCCCCCTGCCCTCCTCCCCTTCCTTCCCCCTTGTCTTTCCAAAAGCAGACCTATTGGTGCTGAGGGAGCCTCGCTGCTCTCTGTCTGACTCTCTCCATCACTCTGCTGCTGTCTGAAAAGTCTGCCTCTTTCTCTCTTTATCAGTCACTGTTATTATTTCAAACCATTTAAAAGGGAAAAAAAAGAAACAGACTTGTTCGTAGTTGTCTCTGTCTCTCCATTTCAAAAACTTTGAAAGCTAAATTAGAGAAAAAATGTTGAAAGTTTACTTGTGAAGTCTTCAACAAGGTCAGTAAAATATGAGGACTAAATAAAAAAAGGAAAAAGGAAACCGATAGCTTTACTCAGAAAGGCAAGTTAAACAAAATAAAGCGCACAAGAACAAAAGTAGAATTCAGTGAAGTGAAAGAAAATCTAAAGCTAGGAAGAAAAAGTTTTTGTATGAATTAATTTCAACACAGATTGGGTTGTTTTAATGCATTGTTAAAACACTATCTTAGAATAGTCAGTAGTATATGTGACCATTGCCCATTAGGCTTATTGTGTGATAACTTGTCTCTAACATAGAGTGTATATTATGTGGGATGGGATATTTAGATGGAAAAGGGGACTTTGCTAAAACATGAATTGGATCTATTGTATGTACCAGGGTTATTGAGTTAAATTATAATTTCTGTAACAATTTCTTTCTACATATAAATACATTTCTGGTGGAGAAATACTGAATCATTTAGTTATTCATTTATGTATTCTTGTTGGTCTAAAATGGTAAAACTAAAATATATTTATTCTAAAACACCCAACACATGTACGTTTTTATTTGGATAGTGGTCACGGCCCCTCATTTTGCTAAACCCCCCAAATATCCAGAAAAAAAAGATTTTCAAAAATCTTTTTAGCCTTTTGCAGCTCACGCTCTATTCAGCTCCTGTTCTGTTGATTCCAAACAAACCAAGGTCAAGGTAGAGTACGCTGTCAGCGTCTGTGTGCACTGTACACTGTGTACACAATGAAAATAAAGGCTTGTATTACATGGACTCCCACCAGCAAAGACCCACCAGACACCATATAGCATGGAATGTAATATGTCCTCACCCGCTCAAATTTTTTACTGCTCAGAGAAAAGAAACAGAACCAGGCAAAGCAAATGACAAAGCAGTATTTAGCATATACTATACTTTTTTTTTTGTAAATTTGTTGTTTCTGATAGCACCAAAGCCATATAAATGTTCATGTATCCACTGTCTTTAGTTTTTTAACTGAGTCACCAGGCATCAAACGGACGGCTCAGTGTGTTGTTCTACTGCGCTTTTCAATTCAATTAGAGTCTTTCAAAACAATCAATTAGGGAGTACCCTCTGGATCTCCCCAGGGGCCCATAATCATCACACACCGTCTGCTCAGACGGGCACAGGGGAGCCCCGCCCACCAATGGCAAGGACGCTTCGATGCAACATAACGGGGCCACTGGGAGCCATGAAGAGACAGTTTGTGGTTTATTTCAAGGCATTTTACTCCAGATTATGTTATTTTCCCCTTAGTGCCTCTGTGTTAAATGTAGATTTTCTCCCTTTAAGTTTAACTCATCTGCACCATTTCCTGCATATTAGGGCTTCACTGCCTGTCTTTTCTATGCTGTGGGTTTTATGGCAATTCCTGCAGCTGGTGCAGAATTACTGACTGAAACCAATGACAGAGTATAGTAGAATATTGATGGTGGTTTGCAAAATACTTGTTTCACTGGAAGATTTAGGTTAATTAATGATCCCTTAAGGCTTCATCCAAAACAAGACTCGTAGAGTACGGCCCTCAGTGGTGGAAACTAAGTACATTTACTTAATACTTAAATGCCATTTTGAGCTACTTGTACTTTACTTGAGTATTTCCATGTGCTGCTACAGCTTTAGTCACTACACAGAAAATACATAACGTACATACGTACTTACTGCCCGACAGTATATTTTAGTACATGTCTGTTAACTAGTGAGACAGATTACTACAGTAAGCATCTTGTAAAGAATTAAAGGTCTGAGAGCAAATAAAGCAAGAGGTAAGAAACATTATCCAAAGATGATCAAGACAAGGTGACTGTAAGTTAAGACTTTTCAAACCCTGTGTGAATTAAACTGGTTTTAACAGTAGATGCTCAAATTAACATATAAAACAGTGCTGGAGACAGATTCTAATTTTACATGGTGTTTCATTATCTATTAGCAGAGGATGACTGTTGCATCATATTAGCTGTTGATCTATGCCAAAAAAACATCTCACAGAATCACAATCCTCCTCATTTTTCTCCGATTAGAGACAGTTAGCTGACTCCAGTGAGGATGAAGTCACACAAAACACATTTATCCTTCACTTACATTTTACCAAATGTCCGTTAAAGTCTACTTTAATCACTATTACCACCACTACATGTAATAAATGAAATCAGTACGATTTAAATGCAGGGGATTCTGTATCTTTGTACCCGCCGCAGAGGAATCGAAGGTTAAGGTCAGATATGGCAATGATTCCTAACCAAGGAGACAATAACAGT
>JBBMJY010000017.1:2346399-2385644 GCA_037833715.1 Toxotes lorentzi
TGATGTTTGAAAATCCATCAGGGCAGCAAGTCTGGCAGGTCTGGCATCCTGGTTCACACAACACCGAAGATTAAACATGAAACTGCTAATCTTCAAGATCCTGGTTTATTTTTGGTGTGATGTTTCTGCGCTCCACGTCCCAATCAAGCGGTGCAGGCAGCAAAAGGGGACATAGTGTGATATTAACTTTGTTGGGTCAACAAATGTCTGTTTGACTCAGTGGGCTTTGAATCACAGGTTGCTTCCTGTCTCCTATCATAGTAGTTATTATTTTAAACTTTTAGGACATGAATCCAACACAGTGAATTTCCTCAGATATATGAAATATGACAATGTGAACATCTATGAAGTATTGTGTCCATCGCTTTAGTGGGTCAAATAATCCTCAATCCTCCACAATACAAAAAAAAAAATCAAGAACAGATGAGCACAAGGAAAATCCACTGTCTTGTATCATCTGATACCGTCCCTATTTCGCCCAACAACCACGAGTGCCTGACAAATAAGGGAAAAAAGAACAACTTGACAGGGACTGATGCTTCAGAGGCAGCGTCTTCAAAAGTCTGACGCCACTTTTCACCCAGTGTCCAATGAGGCAGAGCCAAGCTGAGGTCATTATTACCTGGCTCATGCATTCTCATCTCTAGTCAGAACAATTTAAAAAAACTGTTTTGGGTTTTTTTCACTTTAAGATGAATCTTGAAGTTTCTCATTTCATCCGGCTCGTGTAAAAAGTACATCCAGAGTGCTTGTTGAAACTGACAGTCTGATCTTGGCCATAATAGAGACACTATTTTTATTTTTCTGACGTACACAGATGAGGTCAGTGCAGATGACACTCACCTGAATCACACTCTAAAATCCTCTGATTTGTCTGTTTAAATGAACTCAAACAGCCATCATCCGTATGTTTGCCGTATTTGCAAGTGTGTGCATGTGAAGCTGGGGGATAAAGCTAATACCTGTTGCATAGGTGTGGTCTGTTAGGTCTCATGTTACCTGGCCCTCCACTGCAACCTGAGCCTCCTCTGTTTGGACAAATTGACACAGTGAGTCGAGCTGACAGGCAGCCAGATTTCCCTCTCTGTTTATCTTCATCTCTCCCTCTTTCTATTTACCTATCACTCACTTTCTCCCTCTCTTATTATGACACATACGGAGGTATCATAATAGGTGTCAAGACCCTCTTTTTTTCTTGATTTAGGAATAAATAACTTTGCATAATTGTGCTGATATTTCTCTCTTCTCTCTCACACTCCATCTTTCTGTGCAGCTCTGTCTTTCTTTCTCCCTCCATCCATCCATCCGTTTAGGGTTTCCATGATCTCATTATGTGCCTATGAAAAGGGACAGGTAATGCAATCTGGCATGGTGTGGCATGACTTGTGTGTATGTGTGTGCACACATACATGTGTGTGAGTTGATTACTTGAACAACAGTCAACAGCGGCTCTATTTCACCCACTTATCCCGTCTAGAAATAATCATCTAATCAGGCGTGCAGAACTTCTCTTCTCGTTTTTTCACTTTAACCACAACCACTGGATGACTCTGAGAAAGGAGTGCATACAGCAGAGGAAGAAGCCAGTCAGTTCGCCACTGCTTGTACCCAGCTCAACTTTATGACACTCTCTTAATAAATTTCTAAAAAATATGTGCGCACTTTGTTATTATGGATTTTTAGGCTGGTGGGCAAAAATTAAAAACTAAATCTACTACACAAAGTGCAATAAATGAAGGGGCCTGAGTACTTTCTAAATGAAGATGCATTTCAGATGTCTGTAGGCCTTGCTCTAAAAGCCTCATATGAAAACATCCTTCATCTCCCTCTTAATTACATTCAAGGCATAGAAAACAGCAAATGATTCACATAATTTCATTTTCAGCACCTTAAAGAGGCGTGTTTGTGTCTCTGCAACATAATGCTCAATTGGCAGGTGCCTATGATATTAAAAATCACATATTGAACAGCAGTAAACACGCGACAGCAAGAGAACAGAAAAATAGATCAATCACAGCGATTGGGGGGGGGGGGGGCAATGAAAAGAAAGAGGCAGAAAGAGGGAGGGAGGCCGATCGACTGTAGCTTTGACCTCTCGGCACACACAAAGGCCTCCTCCCCGAGGTGGGAAAAAAAACAGCCTCAGAGCCCTCCACGGCAGGGCATTTCACTGTATCAATCGCCCCCCCCCCCAACTCCCGTGCCCTCTCAGCCACCCACCCCACATGGTTGGACAGCCGATAAGTTGGAGCTGAGGACTAAAAGCTCCCGCAGGGCAAGCAACAATAGGACTCCTACAGCCAAGGAAAGAAAAGTGCTCTCTCTCTTCTCTCCCTCCCTCCCTCTCTCTCACTTTTTCCCCTCACTCACTCTCTCTCTCAGTCTCCTTCGCTGTAGGGAGACATTATGGAAGTCATTATTCTGGCCCTCAAAGTTGCCACAGAAGCTTCAGGGCTTTGACCTGGCCGTGTGTGAGTGTGTGTGTGTTGTGTTGTGTGTGTGCACATGTACATAAGCCCCGCAGGATGTCTTCCAGCCCCACAGAGTGTGAGATGAGGAGAATTAAGAGTAATTTTTCCTCGCAGTCTTGACTATTTTCCCCACCGAGGAGCAATGTCACACATTTTACGATTTCCACTGGATACACTCTGATACGCGCACACACATTCCTGGTATGAGGTAAATTCGTTGAGGAAGGTCAAATCGAATAACTAATGCATTTCAAAATGAAAACCAAATCTGCACTGGGTAAAACCACTGAGGGTTCTCAGGTCTTATTAAATAAATAATTATGCATCGCGATCAATAGTTAATCAACATCACACTAATCGGTCATGGGAGGTTTAAAACCTTGGGGAGAAAGAGCAGAATTTTTATTGTTCAACATGAATGTTATGATGCTCATTACTGTTTCCTGCTGTTTGGGTGTTTTCAGGCTGTGGTCGTACAGTAGCTGGCTTCAACAAATACTCCGCTGTAAATCTGCCTTCAGAGGTGGATCTAAAAAGCTTGTGGCCTCGCCCTTCGCCCCTTCGGATTCACAGGTTATAATGGACAGTTGTCACCCAGCTGTAATTAAATACACACTTCCATGTCTCGCGTTCACCTCCTCGTGGCTCAGAGGCAGTGTCACTTCAAGCTGCTCATTTAGTGATTTATCGGAAAAGCGACGGTTGCAGGCCAACAGCAGAGAAGAGGATTATGCCGTATTTGTGTTTGAGAAGTTTCCATTCATGCTTCATTTTGTTCTATTCTTTTGCTTTCTTTTTGCTCCGACTCTGTGTCGCCATTGGAATTCATGGTGTTATGTTATTTGACTTTCTACTTTTGTTCAGCTTGTTTTAACACCAGTTTAATGTCTGAGATGAGTGCGCCTGATCCTTGATCCTGAGCTTTACACATGTGATGTGTGATGAAGACAGTCCAGAGAGCAAGATAAGATGAGGTTGTATTGGAGAGCTATGATTAAAAAAAGTAAAGTTCATTGCAGCAGTGGGGGAAAAAAAACATGGCAGGTCAGGTTATCTGTGTTGGCTCAGGCAGACTGCAGCTCTATGGAAAAATTCCAGTTTAATTTCCAGTTTAAAGTCCAGTCAGTGCAAAATAAACACTGTGTTAAGCATCAATCATTTCCTAATACACAGAATTTGATGTGGGCGTCACGGTGCCATAATACAAGGTGAGCAGTTACACAGAAGACCGATTAAGATGTCATGAGGAATGATGCACTAACCCTGTTCAGGACTGGCCTCGGTGTAATAAATTTCTAGGCAGTACCAATCACAGCTACCTAATCTAAATGTTACAGCCAGGTGAGGCTGGCATATAGCTGCCTCACCAAACTGCACCCAGTACCAGGGTATCCGATTTAATGTTTGCCAGGCAGACATAACCACATGCTGCTGAGAGAATGAAGTATGATGATTGGTTTTCTTTTTTCCATTTTAAGTGGGCTAATCCTGGGAGGACTAATTCATGAGGATGCACAGTTAGCGAGTCTTACAGTTCAGTATGTAGCCTAGTTTTCTTCATCTTGTTGAGGTGAACTTAAAAGCCATTTTTCTTAGACTGGTTTATCTGTAAACTCCTGCAAAACTGGTCTCTGATGCGGAAGATTTCAAATTTGTAAAAATGTTAATTCCAGTTCAGATGTTCCAGGTTTGAGGATTTTTCTGTTCGTTTTTTGTGGTAAGGGCTTACTTCAGTAAAGAATGTGAACAAACTGAACAATAACCAGTATAACTGGGTCGCAGGTCTTTATCTCATTGCTGTATTTGTCATGTTAAATACCAGAGGTTCCTCTCTACCAATATCACCTCTGCCATCGTTGTGATCACCAGGACCTTTGTCAGTCTCATCATCATCACTGCTGTTGTCGTCCCCCTTCATCATCCTGACCTCGTCATCACTTTCCTCTTTAGGGCCTTTGATTGTTCTGGACCTCTTGTATCTTTCTAGCTGGAGTCTGGAGAGGGCCTTTAGCTTTTAGGCTGAGCGGCTGATGGTTAGAGAGAAAAGGGGATAAAAAAAAGAGGAGAGAGGATGGAAGAAAGAGGGGAATCAGGATGGAGGCTGTAATAGGAGACACACAGCAGGAGGGCTGTTTACTGTCACTGAAGGAGGAGAAGAGAGAGATGGAGGGGTGAGACAGAGGGAGATGGACAATGAGAGGGAAAGAGGGAAGATTAGAGGAGGATGAAGAGTGGGGAGGCAATGTTCAGGGAAGAAGAGAGACAGCACACTTTCTATACAGTGACAGAAAATGTTTCCTCCAACCATCTAACCACCGCAAAATCCAACAGTCTTCTCTACTGCAGCATCCATTGTACGATAACAAAGAACTTCATGTAACGCCCCTGAAATGGTTTGGTTTCCAGGTTCTGTGAGCTGAGCTGTTGGAACCTGCTCTATTCAAAGTGCTGAAGAAGGAGGAGGAACAATCAAGGAACAACTATTCTGCAAAATGACAACTTTGGTATATAAATGACTTTAGGCAGAGTAAATAAATGACACAGTTAAGATAATCTTAGCTACAGCATTCAAGGACTGGTTGTAACCTCTCCTCACTCAGTGCCTCCTCTGTCGTCACCTGACCCTGCTGAAACTCCTACAACCTGTTTCCTGGTCCCAACTCCCGTCCGCTTGGTTCAGTTAGCGAACCTCCAGTTCTGGATCACCAGCGTGCCCTCTGTCCTGTGTCTAAATATTTATTGGGCTGTGCCGTTTCCGACTCTCTGATTTAATATCATAAAAATATACTGCCAGCACGTGTCTCTATTTAAAAAAGTCCTGACGCCATGAGGTAAAGTTAACATTCTGAAATTTTGTCCTGACCTTCAAAACTATAAAGCATTAAAAAGATTCTACATAACATTTATATAAAGTTTCACTTCATAAAAATAACAGGGTCAGTAACGATCAGCTGCGGGTCACTGCTTTAAGTAGCTGGCATTATTTCCACAAGATGTGAAAATCTTTGAGGGTTTGCAGGTTTTTAGAAGAATAAAATAACATTTTTGAAAAGGATCAGATGACCTTGAAAAGACTGATGTATTTTTCCCAAACATACAACAAACCCAACATATTAAAGAGTCAAATGGCTGCGAGGATGTATGATTTTTTTGGACTGATGTTGCTTATCCATCTGTCACTGCTTTTTGTAAAGTTAAAAATGCAACGTAGAACCTATTATTTTGAGAAACCTATTGGTCGAATATTTTATATCCATCTGACAGGATTGTCTCGGGTACATCTGATCTACAATGATATAAAACAGAGAAAATGAGCAAATCGGACAGATTTGATCACCTTTAGAAAGCTATTAGTCTCAGATATAAGATATCCATCTATTCTACTAAGTGTACAAACAGAGTTGTATCAGGCTTCTCATCTACAAGAAAGTGAATAAGCATAATTTAATCGAGATAGTCATGTAAACTTGCAGGTAGTTTCTGAAAAGATGCCCCTGGAAAAGGTGCTTCGCTTAAACTGTAGCATAGATTAAAGCGTGTATGACAAAAACACACACTCTTAACCTCTAAAGATCGACTGTTATCAGATAACACCGCCCTGCACTGTACCCGGGGCTCACTTGTCTACACAAACACACCCACTAGAGCCTCTCACCTGTCGAGCTCTTCCAGCGTTCTTTACCTGCCGCTGGGATCAGCTCCAACAACTGTCAGTTATCCGTAAATCAATCCCGCAAGTGACTGACAAGCCAGTAGAGCCAGGGATCGAGTTCAGTCTCTTGGGGATCTGTGTGTATGTGAGTGTGAGTCGATGTTTGTGTGGAATCAACCAGCGACACTACTAAGCTCTGACTTCAAGCAGCTCAGGTTGACTAGAAGTCGATGGGCTGATAAAACCACCAAGTGTGTGTGTGTTTGTGTGCGCATGAGTGTGTGTGTGTTGGGGGGGGGTACAGGCCTTGTTGTTTGAGCACAGAGACCATGGGAACACATGGACACCGCTAATCCTTTAACTACCACTGAGAGAAACCACCACACACACACACACACACACACACATACGGCCGACATTCAGCATCTCTTTAACTCTCTGAAGTCAGTGATAACACTAATTAACACCGATTGATTCAGCATAAAAATTCTATAAGCTACATTACATCTGTTCTGGACACCTGCAGTAGAAAGGGATCATTTGCCACCAGAAAAATTAGTTTAGTTAAGAAATTTAGGCAAGAAATCTGATTACTGACCTGCTGCACATTTTCATTTTTCAAATTTTTCATTAACAAGGTTACTACAGTGTTACAGTGCATGTAAACATGTCCAACAATAAAACACAAAGCAATGCTTATTATCAGAAGTGTTTCCTCACTGTGGTGTTTCTGATTCAGACTGAATACCTACAGTAAAGAGGCTGAATTTAGTAGCTAAGAGAAAAAAGGCAGGTGACACTTTTGTCTCCACCTGACTACTACTCAGATTCTCTCTGTGAAAAGGGATTTGAACAAATTCAGCTGGAAATAAAAGTTAAAAAATCTAAAAGCCTTGAATCCTGTCTGAAATTTTCACAATTTCATGTCACCTCATCATCACACAACCTGTGTGTGGGGGGCCATATTAATGCCTGGAGATTAACACTGTTATTATTCACCTTTATTATTCCCATAATACAGTCCTATCCATCAGATCCTGAACACCAAATCAAAGAGGAAACTTTCAGCTCCTATCAGATGACTGCTGAGAAACGAGGAGAGGACACAGGTGGAGGGAAGGGATGAGGGAGATTACTTCATTTTATACTTTAAAGTGCATTTAGTAGTCTTTGGAATGAAAAAATAAATGCCCACACGTAAAAAGTCATTCCTTTAACTAGAGACAAAGTTAATCTACTCTCTGGGATGTTGCTGTGAATAAAGCAAACTAGTTGTCAACAGCTATATCCAGCAACTGGGTCTTTTTGTCCAGACCCAAGTCAGCAGATAGATTAGATTCATTAACCTCCTTAGCCAAAGAATCTCTCACTGAATCCTTCATTCACAATCTCTCCTGGACAGTTACTGCCGGCACCATTACTGTTGTCAGTTTAACTCTACACTATGTGCTCATACTTCAGGTAATACTAAACACATTTTACAGCTGTGGTTGGGTTGTGATAAAGAAGTGAATGACACCAGTTGGCTCTCTGTATCAGCCCAGTCTGTGTTAACATGGTATTCAGCTCCACAGTCCTTGAAAACTCCCCAAAGTACCACAGCTTCCCAGACGTGTCCTATTGTCAGCCGCTCCACCTTGACAACAGCGGCTCCGAGAGGCACCCAAGGCTGGAGGTAAAAAAAAAAAAAGAAAAAACTGATGGAGAGGCAGAGAGTGGAGAAAAAGAGAGAGACGAGGAAGACAGACAAGAATGAATGCTAACAAAAGTGAACACAGTTTCCCAAGGCTGCCCAGATTTGAGCAATTCAGCAGTGACTGAAGAGAGAGGTAAACACGTTAGGCGGTGTGTGCGTGTGTGTGTATGTGTGTGTGTGTGTGTGTGTGTGTGTGTGTGTGTGTGTAGTTTTAGTTGTATGAGTGAGAGTGTAGGAGCTTGAATTCACTCAGTGAAACCTGTGTCTTCAAGTGAGGCCAATGAAATGGAAGGACGAGGAGAAATATGAATCCTCAGTCCAAACGAATTGATCACATGCAGCGTTAGAAATATTACCCACAGTCCGACCGATGGACACTCATCTCTTTCAATTTTCTCCTGAGTGTGTGTGTGCAGCAGAAAGTTTTCAAAACCAGTATGATTCAGGACAGAGGCCCTCTTGAATTCATTGGAATTGCTGCCTTACTTTCGTCTTTCTCTGGTTGACCTGGCCTAATTATCCATGTAATGATATAACCCTGAGGGGAAAGGGGGGGGGAAGGGGATCTCCCTCTGTCTAAGGCGCACACGCACACACACACACACACACACACACACATAAACACACACATAAACATATACATACACACACACATACACACACACACACACACACACACACACACACACACAAACCAGGCCTCCCTATTCTCACAGTAGACCAAAAAGCCTTCTGCTGAAAGAAGTGATGGCAGGGAACGAATTTCACCCACTAATTAGACTCGACCCTGCCTTGTTCTCAAAGCGTAGAACCAACCTGGCCATGAGAACAAAACAGAGAGTCACAGAACAGAGAAGTTAAATACAAACATCCTTCTATATGTTTTTATATGCCACAAACCATTTCCAGATACGCATACATGGGCCAACACCTTGAAACAAGACATCTGAAAACAGCACCTTGGACTGGGAAACATTTTTAATTTAATAGACTAAACAATGAGCAAAATATATTCTACAGATGAATCAATAAGGAAATTAATTTAGTTAGTTACAGCCCTACTACAAAATTAAAAACAATATTTAAAAAAAGACTACTATGAACTGTTTTACAGTATTTAGCAGTGTAAATAAAGTACAGTTGTACCACCCACACATCCATCAGCAGGCCCTTGACATCTCAGGCCTTTGAAAAGTGAGGCGGGTCAGAGTAATTATATGAGATTGATAGCAGCTACACACACACACACACACAGTGAGACATCACAGAGAGACTGACAGACTCCTCGTGGACACAGATACAGTGCGTCTCATGTGTCTTGCTCTTGTGTCTTGGTCTATTTATCTCCGGTATGTTTGACAGTAACTGTATGGTCACAATGCAGCTTAAGTTTGTTATGATGTTGTGATAAAAAGTCAAGGTCATTAAAAGCTAAACACCTTTGTGATCCCTGACAATTTGTGTGATAAAGTGTTAACTCATCTTCAGTGAAACTATGTCTTACATTTTAAAGTCATTCCCTCAGACAGACAAAAGGCATAAGATCACAAAGAAGGATGCTCTTCGTTTTAAAGTTTCCTGTGTTATTCTCAGCGTGCTACTCTTCTTCTTCATGAAATGTTTTTTGTGAATGATTTTTTTTTCTGTCTGTGGTTGTGTGAAATTGAGGAGAAGACACTGGCAGGGGAAACAGTTTGAAATGGTAAAACATCTGAACTCATCAACAGTTTGAGTCACTGACTATTGCTTATGTTCAGTGGGAGACACAGCGAAGAAACTGGAGCGAACACTCAGATGAGCATGGCAGAGGCTTCAGAACATGATACACAGGCGTAGAGTTTCCAAATGAAGCATCAATCATTGCCAGTTTCTGACTTGGTTAAAGTTAATCTAAGATGGAGGATGGCTGCTAAAGACTCAAGACCAGCAGCAAACAAACACATACTGGGTAGCACTTAAACCAACAGCTGTTTGTGCGAACAGCTAATAAGAATTACACCAAACACAAAGCCACAGTTTGATCAGATGAGTCAGGAGTAATAGAGCGACTAAAGCAATATGATCAAGAGGAAACCATCGGACTCCCGGTGACGTTTGACAAGCAAAAAGGCTGAGTTCTACCACTCACCCTGCCGTATGTGCCAGAGCAGGGACAGAGGACAGGAGACATTTATTGACAACGGCTGCTCCGCTCGATAAGAAGGGGCATAAAATCAATCAACCTGATTGGTAGACAGCAGTGAGGCTGGAGAAGAAGAGTACAGAGGGCTGGAGAGGAAGTCGTAGAGCAGAGAAAGGGCTAAATATAAAAGTAAAAAGTACATAAATGAAGGAGGAGATGGGAGGTTTGATAGCTGAGATGGAGGGAGGAGATCGGGTTTACTGAGGAGAGCAGACTGTTCCTCTGTGGTAGTTTGCAAACACTTCAGAAGATAATTCAGTGTCTTCTGAATCACTACTTTCTGTTTAGTTATTGGAGAGAAAAAGGAAATGAGTTCATAACAGAAAACAGCAGAAAAATGTCAGCTCTCTGCCTCTGGCACTTGGACTCCATTCAGCATTGAGAACGGGGATGCACACTAATCAGATTAGTTTGTATCTGCACTTGTAAGAGGAGACAGTCAGCGGTGCGATGCAGCACAGTCCCATATTTAGCCTCCGACGACATGAAACAGGCCGTCACCTCTTCTCTGTTTCTGGAGGTGGTTCTGGTGCATTTAAACCACAGGGACCAGACTGAGGCCGACTCAGTTCACTTTTTACCTGAGTAACTTTAAGGCAGCAGATTTACATTCACATTCACAAAATGTGTCAATGCATGTGTCAAATACACAACTTACACACTCTCATCTACATGACTGCAACACAAAGTAGTCAACAAAGGCCTACAGCACTCTAGTTATTTATAAAAGTTCATTACTCCACATGCAACACAGCTTGAAAACAGGACAAGCATGGAGACATTCGCACAAACAGCTTGCAGGGCCTCTGCACAGGCCACGAACAACACTGAACAACAAGCAAACACAAAGCTGGAGAACTGGCATATATTTTCAAAACACCACTTCAACAACATCAACAACAGCAGCAGCAACAAAACGGCTTCAGGCATTCAGGTAAACAGGAAGCACATCCAAATAATAAACAACAGCCACACAGCAAAACAAACACACACAGAAAGCCGGGGGGCGTTTAACCATCAGTAAAGACACAGACAGGGTGTAACTCACAGCTGAAGTCCTCTCTGCTCTCTGTTGTCCACCTGCTGCTGTGACAGTCACTGTGTTTGTTTCGTGGACAGACCAGTCCTCCTCTTCTCTCTGTCTCTCTCTGGGCCCAACAGTCTTTCGACAGACCTCGTTGGCTGGTGTCTTTAGCACAGGAAAATTTAGTTTAGCTGTCACTGCTGCTTCACTTAAATTTACGTTGCACGTTGTTTTGTTTGTTATTTACCTGTTGTTTTGTGTGACAGGCTTCACAGTTTCTCCTCCAGAGACATGTGCTCTCCACACTCTCACAGTCACTGTTACTGTTTGACGCTTTACACACTTATAATCAACTGACGCTAATTATCAGGTGTCACTGCGCCTGCAACGCCCCCATTTCACCACACTCACCGGCTCCCATTGACCCGCCGTTACAACCCAGAGGGGCGCTGTTTCCCCTGTTTCAGGAGAACTCAATGGAAAACGAGCGTCTCTCATGTGACAAAGGAAATCATTAAATCTCTTTACTGAAACGACAGTTCTCAAATAGTCTTATACTACATATATTAAAGTGACTGTACTAAGGTGAAGTTCAGACATGTTGCCTTAATTCACATAAGGAAATATTCAACGTCTAAAAAACACCTCATATTAACACTATATTAACAGAATACGTGCTGATTTCAGTTCAGTAAATGGAGCAGCTGATTCAAAAGACAGTTTTATTCAAAGACGCTTTATTAACGTACACAGGTATTAACAACCAACAAAAAAAAATAGATTTACAGTGTATATAGTATTTTACATATGTTTATTCAGACTTCTAGCATAAGAGACTTGTATGTAACTACATATATTAACTTATGATTGCATAGTAAACTGCAAGGAAAAAAGAAAAAACATTAAACAAACACATTAAGGAAAATTTTTATTAAATGTCTGTCAAGCCTTAGTGTGTTTAAAAATGTATCTTTCCATCAATCATCCTAAAGTGTTACTTTGAATTAGCTATGCTGTCCTGTATTTCTTTTAAAATGTTCTTCATTCTCATAATGTATAGCCCATGAAATCATCTGCAGCTCAGATGTGGAGAGATTCAAGCTGTGGCCTTGAGAGAAAACTGTGTGTGCATACAGTGCATTGTTCATGTGTACTGCAGATGACGCCTACAGCCCCCTCAGCATTCAGCTAACAAGAAGTCTTTAAGGCTCAGATTGTCTTGTATTGTATTTGACTGTATTGTGCGTCAGGACATTGAGAGAGTGACAAAGACATGACAAGACAAGAGGACAGATGGAATAAAGTTTCTGCACAATTTCCCTCATTCAGACGAGATGTAGAGGCTGAAGGTGATGGAAAATCTGACTGGAGCAGAAGATGAGATGGAGAAAGAAGGAGCCAATCACAGATTCATTTACTGAAACAATAAAAAATGTTAAAATCCTCCAAAAGATTTTCAGTGTTTGTGTTAAAGCTTCCCTCTTGATGAATGTGTGTGTGCATCCATCCTCAAAACAACTCCTTTTAAAAGCCATAATAATGCCCTTTGTATGGACAAAAGGGAAGGACATTTCCCCTCCAAAAAAAACAAAACCAAAAAAAAAAAAAAACACTGTGTATCGAGTCATAAACAATCGCTGGCAAATAACAGCAATTTCACAGCTAATTCGTAGATTTCACGTGTGGATGCCTCCATCACCTCCCTCCATTTAATGCTGTGAATAGAGACGCGCGCTGACATTACAGCCATGAGATGAGACACACTCTGTGTGTGTGAGTGAGTGTGTGTCTGTGTGCATGTGTGTGGCCATGTTTGTGGAGGTTGGAGGTCTTAGGTCTAATGATTTAAGCCTAGTTTGAGTGTCAGACCTACTGCTGGGCACAGAAATGTGCAGCGACACACACACTCTGTTGTTACTGCAGGTGTCAAAACGACTGCAGCTGAGAACTGATTGTTAATTGATAATTAAATTAACAAATCGATTCCCTTAAATTCTTTAACAGGCCAACGCACCCAGAGTGCATGAGGAAAACACACAGCTCCTGTGATCTGTTTTTCAGCTGCTTTATTTGTCATCTCAGAACAGGTCATTAACAGGTCAAACACATCAGTTTGGACTGAATTTAATTTAAAGTGCAATTAATTCTTATTTGTGTGAACTGGATCATGTCATCTGGATCTGATTTCGTCATCAACTCTGAACATTTGCACTGACAAAACTTTGCTCTGTGCGGAGACACTTCACACCCAGAGATTGTTAACTGTTAATGCCTCAGTTTGTGGGACTGCTGCAGCTTGTTATCCCCCATCGCTTATTCACTTTCTTGAAGGAGTTGGATGAGAAGATCCAGACCACTCTCATCTCTAAATGACATGTTGTGGTTTTACATAAGGTTTATGTGTTCCTGGCTCTGTGTGTGTGGCACCTCACAGGATTACTGACTTATTTTTAAGTCACCTGTTGATGCAAAGTTGCAGCTTCTGATTCTGGGACATTTCTCTGCCAGAGCAATTTCCATCTCTACCATGTGATTCTGTGGATCTACTCGCCACACTGAGTGTTTTCATGTGATTGGGGGTGTGAATTCATCTCAACCTAATGTTCTTTGTCACAGCCCTCACTGCCTTTAAAAAGTGTGTTATGTTTCACTAATGTGCTTCAAGCGATCCAGCCTCAGGCAGTTTGACATGAAGGAAGTCTAAACAGGTGGTGAAGAGGTTTTAAAGGACTTGGTTGCACCTTAAATTACACCTCCCACCTGTTTACATATTTTAGCATCTATACTAAGTAATACCATATAAAAATGAAATCAAAGGTAGACATACCGTATATTTATAGTTTAAGTTTTTCGTGGTGTTGGAGTTGATGAAATAGTCGGTAAAACGTTAAGACTTTGGTCGTTCTGCTCTCATTTTGAAAAAGACTGAATGAGTCATTACAGTTTAACTTGGTAGAAACAGCTGCTGAATAAAACCAGCTTGGGGACGAAGGTAGACTATGCAATGAAAACACACTGCTACTTCTCAACATCTACTTATATGCAATTTTTTTCTCCTCTTCCCTTGATTTCACCTCTTGACAGTCGTGCCCTACATATTTCTCCATCCTTGTCAGACACACCAGCAGGTCTCATCGGCTGCCAGCTGTGGAGGAGAGGACGTGGAGATCAGCGCAGATGAGAAGTGAAAAGGATGAAGGGAATCCAATCGATCTAAAACCTCCATCCTAATCTTGTTGACATCCTCAGATGGTGCAGACAGCAGCCCCGAAGCAACTTTAGAGAAGATGTTAAATCTAAAAATTGTCGTTTTTTTTCTTAAACAATTCCTTGTCATTTTCAACACAGCTGGTGATTTAGTTTGAGAAAACACAGCAAATAAGATAAGATACAACTTTATTAGTCCCACAATGGGGAAATTGCAAACGTGAACTCAGGTTGGTTAGATTCACATGCTCTGAATTCTCCTCCTGAAACATCCTTTCGACCGTATTTCATCAGCGTCAGATATTTAGAAACTCTTCAGGTGCGTTTGATTTGTCAGCTCAGATCTTCGAAGGCCCCACAGAGGTCTGACACCTCAGAAACACTCTGCTGCATCCCTGTGGCTGATGCATGAAGTGCAGCTGCTGTAACTCATGAAAAAGAATTATCCCAGGTTTTTTTGATTTTCCACTTCTGGCTTTTTATTTTCAAGCAAATGTACAGTTGTTTGCCGTTGACAGCTACAGAAAGGTTGGCAAAAATCCACAAGTAAATCTTGATATGACTCTGTTAAAAACTGTATACAAAAAGACCCAAAAACTGTACATCAATTAACATAACTACATTTATATATTGTATATATACTGTGTGTGTACAGTGATTATAGATACTGTTGGTTATGAGAAATATAGAATACTATACAATAATACATTGTAAAAGAGAATAGATAACATTCTGTTTGAAGGCTGTCAGTTTAGGTGGTCTTGAAAGATCCGGACAGTTTGGACAAGAGTGATCGGTACAGCAAGACCTTAAATCCACCATTAGTGGCTTTGAAAATTTCTACAGCAAAGTGTCAATCATCAGACAAGAGGGTGCAGTGCAGGGGTGTCTCTGAGCTGACACCACAGAAATCTCTCTTTTTTTCTTTTGAAATCTTTAAAGCTATAAATACATACATGTCCAGTGTTGTTTTATCACAACCCAGTGCGGTTGTTTGAACTTTCTTCTACACAGATAAGACACACATCAAGTAGAGTCTCCAGAAAGTAAAAAAAAAAAAAGGTAACAAATAACCACATGATCTCTAACATACATACAGAGATGTATATCCACACAGAGATACAGGACGTACCTGTCTGTCTCACCTCACATGCAGAAGGGGCTTATGGCAATAACTCATATACTCTGATAACTCATTAAAAGACTCCCAGATGCCTCTCAGTGCCAATATTCAGCCAATCATAAAGAATAAAAGCTTCTGATTTCTATCTTATCACTTATGTATTCAAGTGGAGAAATGTGATCAGTGTTTAAGATACTGAATACTGGCACAAACATCTCCCTTCAAGAACCTGTATCTGTCAAAGCCCAGTTCGAAATCACATACACTCAGTCACATGTTTACATTTACAATCCTGAGCACATTAAAGGGCCAGTTCACCCAAATTACAAAGCAAAAACACCATACAGTATTTTCTCTCATACATCTATTTATATCACGCCATGCAGATATAGTTTTGGTTTTATTTTTCCAAGTTTGGAGATATGTGTCTCTAAGATTTCTGCCTCCACACCAATACAATGGAGCATCTCTCTGTTCAGAAACAATGTTTTTTCTCTTCTAATTTGGACGAACTGACCCTTTAATTAGAAAATCACACAGACTAATGAATTTTACCTCTGATTCCAACAGTATGGGAATCCTTTGTTTTACTGTTTATATAAATACTGAAAATAGAAAACCTTAATCTTTAAAGGAAACATACACAGAATATATTTTTTAAATCCCAGTTTGTAACACTGATCGACTGCAGCTGATCGATCACACAGAGCTGGAGCTCTTCAAGTTTTCTGTGTTTCTGTTAAAATAGAGATACACCATCATTCCAGTGTGCTCTGACCACCGAGTCAGACCCTCGATCACTTTTTATGTGGTGAATTTTATACTTTTTACATTAATGAAAACAGTAAAAATAACATTTCAGAGACAAATGCCCTCCTGGACATATATAAAAAAAATGAATAAAAACAATAAAAAACAGATATTAAACATAAGTCATTGAATGTTTTGGTGCAAGTCGTAATTCATTTGATCATCGATTGTGTATCAGCTGTAATATTTCAGTGCTGCACTTGTTCCAAATGTGTCTTCTTGGACAGTAGAACCTGCATCAAATTAAATTTTACATTCACCTTTTTCCTCACTTATCCATTGTCTCAGTCTCTCTTCAGTTATGCATCCTTACATCCATCATCTGCAGTGCTTTTACATCCAAATGCCTATTATCAGTAGTAAATTTACCATAAAAGCAAGCAAAGACAGTTCAGCACAGAGAGAAACTACCACAAGGCACCTAATGTAAAGCAGCTACAGGTATCTCTAGCAGCAACAAGGCTTTGGTTCATAAAAGAACTATTAAAAAGTATGAAATATCATTTCTACTCTATCTCACAATGGACGTGTAGATGGATGGATGGACAGACAGATGGAGGAATGTCAGAGAGGGTGATGATGAGGACAGATGGAGGCTGCTGTCACAGAGGTAGGAAAACTTCCACATCACTTCAGCAGAGGGAGAATGAGAGAAAGACAGAAAGAGAGATAGCTGGAAACAAAGAGAACAGATAAGTGTAAGACAGAATTCATAAACTGAGCTGTGAAGGCCCTTTTCAAGGTAGAAAATCTCATTACACTCTCATAACACAAACATAAGGCTTTTAAGAGCTTGACAACTAAGCAATTAGGAGCTATAATCCATCTAACCTGCAAACTAAAAACCTCACAAATATGTTCTGTTGACGGCACGAGGTGGAACATCTGAATTTCTAAGATGTGCAGGTTGTGTGTAACAGAATAAAACCAAATTTATCAGTGTATATTTCAGTGTTACAGTCATGGTTTCCTGGAAAGCCTTGGATGGACGTGTGTGTGTGTGTGTGTGTGTGTGTGTGTGTGTGTGTGTGTGTGTGTTCTCTTTAATAGATGGCTTTATGACCAATGAGCAAATCTCAAAAATACTATTAACTATTAATTTAAGGCATCAAGTAGTTTGGAGCACTTGATTGAATCCTTGATTTATGATTGGTATGTTCATGTTTAAGGTGCTAAAAAAAAAAAACCTCTCCAAACTCGACAACTGGCTTGTAGACAACACAATGAGCTGTTGCCTACAGGAGGTCAGAGTTTTCTTTCCTCTGGTTCTTTGGTTCCTAATAATCTCTCTGGTATTTACAAGGTGACATTAAGGCACCAAGACGTCACACGGCCATTTCTACTGGATTCTATCACTAAAACAATAAGGCATTAAAAAAACGTAGCCTCTAAGCATCATAGATAAATATAAGATGAACATCTTATAGTTAAAGTGCTTCAAAGACAATAAGAGAAGAGGAAACAGCACACACACTAACACGACCACTAGCTATCAGCACACAGATACACACACATCTATCACGACAAAGACTAGAATAACTACATGTGAGTTCAGAAGCTTCAAAGTGTTGGAAGTGGAGCTAAAGTTGGTCTTTCTTCCTTTAAGACATGACACTGACTAACAAAACAGGAAAAATGACCAGCTCAGATCCACTGTTCAAACACTAAAGCTTCACTGCTCTACTACACCACTCCTTACAATGCTGTAGGATCTGACCCCAGAGTCCTACGGAGTGTTTCGGGATAATATGTTTGCACACAGGCAACACCAGTTAGTCCTAAAAAGAGGCAGAACAGACAGATGGAGAGAAGAAAAGACAGAGAGAGAGAGAGGTGGTAAAAAATGAAAAAAATGTTTGGTCAGAGAAAGTCTGTACAGTCATCTTCGTCATCATCATCATCATCACTGTCGTCGTCAGCACAATTCCAGTCACAACACATCATGATCATCCCCGTAGTTGCTGTTTTTAAAAAGTCATACAAACCCTAATAATTAGAGAAAAGTACACTTCAGCTGCCTGCTGTTAAAGGCAGGCAGGCGTAAAGGGCCAGTGCTCGTATTTTCAGTGTGACATAACACGCTTTATGAAACCAAAGCTCTTCAGTTTTTGTTTTTGTTTATGACATCAGTACTCTGAGCCCTTTGCACGACGTGGCGGCAAGCGAGGCCCTGTGGATGCAGTCCTTTCCAGAGTCGTCCCATAATACTTTGTGCCACACACATGCTGCTGACTTGGGAGCAGTTATAAAGGTTACTTTCACTGTAATCCCATACAGATGGATTACAGATGCCTGCCTTCAGCAACCATTGTTTGACTGCAGCCGAGTAACAAAAATAAACTCAGTTATTTCTGATTGACTTTATTTCCCAGCTCTGTGAGCAGTGACCTGGACCAGTTTATCAGAATCACTCATTTGTTCAGTTCAACTCCAAATGGATGCCGTTGCATCTCATATGAGAATATAAGAACAGAAAACTAAACGGAAATAAATTAGACTGAGGTCTCGGGCCCCGCCCCGCTGTAAGCCTGTCCCTGCCTTGGGTAGCGGGAGCTGTCTGCGAATTGGAGGAGGGGGGTGAAGGTGCAGTAGTCTGGTGTTTTTTGCCAGCGTGTGAACATGACTTTCTTTTCAAAGGGTTCAGACCTTCGAGGGTTTGGGGCGTTCCTTTGGTTGCCCGAGCCTCGCCGGTGGCTGCCAGACTTGGAAGGGGCATGGAGAGATGCCAGGGGGGTGAACTCGGAGAGCTGGCCCTTGTAGAGTTTATCAGCATTCTGCACGAAGAGGGAGGACAAGGAGACGGAGCGGGAGAGACGGAGAGACAAAGTGAAAACAGATGAGAAAACATGCCACTTGTGGAGTAATGTAGAGAGCTCTCAGAGAGCAGGTGGAGGAGACACATTGAGGAGACAGTGTTACCCCAGCTGGCCAAAATTCACACTGTGATATGCTTCACAAAAAATTTGTGCACACAAACTATTGTTTAGTCTGGAGATGTAGCAGTGGTTTGGGCCACTGCTACTCCACACTGATGTTCTAGAGAACTGTGTGCTTCAAACTTTGTGGCAGCACTTCGAGAAGCAGAGACTAGAGAACATGAGCTTCAGCTGAAGGAGGAGTGTGGTTAAAGAAACAAATACTAACTGAGCCACTGAAAAACAAGACAAGACAGTTTCCTGCATCAGTAACCTGACCCTGGAAACTGATCTGCATTACCAGACAATTCCATTGTTTACATGATTGAATTAATAAAGTATTGCACTGCCTTTAACCTAATTGTCCAGCTGTGATGATAATGTCCCATGTGCTCTTTTTAGACACAAGCGATGCAACCCAAGCACATTACACATGAATGCAGAAAGAACCAAACCAAAGCATGCAAATGGAAAACTGACAACTACACATGCATGAACGCTCAGTCCCACTGTCAGCGAACAGTGTCTTCTGCCTCTGCAGCGACGCTGACCTGTGTCAATAGAGGGCGCCAGAGCTCCATGTAAAGAATTACCCAGCGGGATGCAAGTGAATTATACCATACCTGGAGAATTCTTGGATCACTGGACTTTTAAGACGTTCACAAAGGCGCACAAACACACACACAAACTCATGTGTTAGTCAGGTACAACGTCCAAACGTCCAGTCTGGCACACCATACCAGCAGAGTAACCCCCATCACTGCAGGATGTTAATGTCACCCACCATTACATAACCCAACCGTCACACACGCACACACACAGTGGCAGGGTGTGTCTTTTACCGTGCTGAAGCCCTCTAGGCTTCTGTGACAGCTACTCCATCTAGTAACGAGTCAGAACTCTGGTAGGTTAGGGCCCTCTCAAACCCTTTTTTATCCCTCACACGCTGTGGACACACACATACACGAACACACACACACACATTCAGTGACAAACACATTTAGGGCCTACCACCTACACATAAAGATACAGATATTCTAACCTTTGCATTAAAAGAAAACTGATTTCTAAAACACATCATGCTTCACATTTTCTACATTTACACTACGGCTTTGATGTTTGTGTAAATCCAAACGTAGATACGCTGGCATGCAATCGGACCGGCTGACATGAGAGTCACTTCATGCAAAAAACAGTGGTGGGGAGAAAGTGACAGGATATAGAAAAAGGAAAATACAGAGAGAAACAGGGATGTTACTCAGAGACAGGAGGAAAGGCAGAGGGTCACCTCCAGGAGGGCTGGGTTAGAAACTGATTCTGCTGGAGGTCTGAGACAGCATAAAGATGGTGGAGGGCTCGGAAGCAAGGCACCGACGCTTAGTCTGCCACGGAGGAGAACCAGAGGGAGGGAGGGATACGGCAGGAGAGGAGGATGTGGAAGGGGGGAACCAGGAGGTGAGAGGGAGGAGTGAACAGGGAGAAGGGAAACAGTTAGAGCACTGAAGATCAGTCAGATCTGTCAAAGAGTCACAGGATCAGTTTATGAGCTTTAACGCAGAAAGATAAAGTTCTTATTCAGCTTCCCAAGACAGGCTGAGTTATACACACAGTCTCCACATTCAAACAGACGAGAGTCAAAGCAGCAGAATATCTCCACCGGTTTCAGGAGTTTGGTTATTTGCTCCTCACAAAGGTTTTTCAGGTCACTGGAAGGCAAACATTCAAACCTCACTGCAAACAGTTAGAAACAAACAACAGACTGTGTACATCTACTTTCCTGATACACTGATGTCACTGCAGCAAGTGATTTAAGTATGAAAATAATCATGCAGGCCTGGTGGAGAGTCCCTAACTAACCCTGTGCTGCACCTGCACCTAACATACCATCAGTGCTTCGCTTTTCACGAGCTCCTCTGTGACCAGATTCCACAGCCTGGGAGAGGCCGTCAGTGAGCTGCCGAATACTGAACACTACTCTGTTTCTAACTGGCTAAAAAAATACCTGCTGATTGTGAAGCTCTGCTTTGTTTCATAATGACAAACTCACTGCACATTATCTGTGTCATCAAGGCCCAGCTCTCCACTCTTAATAAAATATTTTAAAGAATAAACATACATACACTCTCTCTGTTGTATTTGTCTGACTTGGAGTTAAAGGAGCACTGCACACACACAGAGGAGTTTACTGACTTACATCCAGCAGAGCAGGGACATAGCCAAAGCCAGAGTACATCTGCTGACCCACAGTCATCAGTTAGACATCTGACACACTGTGCTAGAGTTTTTATGGTCACATACAAACAGTGTAATGTACAGTGTGTTATGTGAACAAATTAATGTGCCGACCTGTATGCGTTCAGTAGTGGTGGGCCACAGTGCCCTCCAGATCACCTTCTTCACCACATCTGGCAACAAACTGGCTGTTATCAGAAGGATTATACTGAGCCAGGCCGGACCACTGGACAACATCTGCATGAACACATAGTACATCCTCTGGTAGTTGAGGAAGGGCCTGGAGGAGAGGAGAGGGTGTAACAGCAGCAGTAACTTTCAGAAATCCATCAAACAGCATTTCAAGATTTAAAAATACATGGAATGGAAAAATATGTTTTCAAAACCTACCAGATGATTCCTCCCCACAGCAGAGAGAAGACCACAAAGAAAATCAGCGAGCCCCAGATGACAAAATGGTTGATCCAAGTCCAGTAATGAGTATCTAGAGCCAGCTACAGCAGACACAGGAGACATGAGACTTGTCCAATTTTGAATTTTATAGCTCACAGTAAATCCAGCCTTCCCTCGGTGGCTCTGTGAGTGCAGACACTGTCCATACTGCGTGTGTGTGTGTCTGTATGTGTTTACCTTGAATGTAACAGTGAAGACTAGCACAGTGAAGACCAGCGTCCCAAACGTCCAGTTTCCAAACATCTGCAGAAGAAAAGCGACAGCAGCTGCTGTTAGAGACACGTTTCTAATGTAAGAATTTCATGTTCAGCACATTAAGCGACAAATAAAATTCCCTTTGAAGGTCATTCATACTGTCACATCAGTGAGTACATACAGTGCTTTTGTTGCCACTTGTTGAAGAGATTTAAAGCTTTAAACTGACTGAAACTGCCTAAAAACCTTTTTTACACCTGTAACATGCGTCACAGGTGAAATGACTGTAATCAGGAAAAATTCAGGAAGTTCACTTAGCATCAGTCAAGTCTTTCTGCAGGCCTGGTGTTCATATGGTGATAAACTGAAGTGCAGATATTCAATCAATCAAACAGATGGCAGGGAGTTCAGATAGCAACATTCAGGTGGAGCATAGATTATCAGATGACTGATGAATGGGAAACGTATGACTTCAATGATGTGCATGTCATTCTGCCAGGGTAACGTGTCACATGTGCTACATGTACCACTGAGATATGAACAAACCAAACTCATGAAGCCGGGCAGCCTCTCTACTGCAGTTTATACTGAGCGTCCTCAGATCTGGAAGCTGGACGAAAACATCACTACCAACTTACTTACATCCAACTTATTTCTTTATAATTAGGCCTATAAATAGTCCTGATGGTTCGTAACCACAAGTGTGACAATGTTCTTCTGCTCTGAGCGGAGCACCATCAGCTGAAGGAGAATTAGATTAGAAAAATGGCTAAACGTCTCCAATGTCATGTAATGGAGGCAGGAGCGCAAAGCTTTTTTTCTGTTTTCATTTATCCTGTGCTTTTAACTGAACACACACTCACACAATGCACACACGATGCATAGCTACACTACATTAACACATAGGCATGGTTCTAGGAAAAGGCGGGTCACTACACAAAAGCCTACAGTTGTTGTATCTACAGCAGGCGCTAAGGGCTGGACGTGTGATGGATGGTGTACGGATGACGGGTGGTTCAGCTTCAGACTGTATGATGGGACGAAGCAGGAAATTGGAAAGTGAAACTAGGGAGAGATGACAGAGAGACAGGGACAGGCTTACCATCTGTGTGTTGGTTGTCATTAGCTGGGAGGAGGAAAGAGAAGCAAAAAGAAAAAGCAACACAAAGGTAAGAGAGGAGGAAGAAGAAGAGGAGAAGGCCAGAAGAAGAAAATCATAATAAAATAAACAACAGTTCTGTGGCTGGAGAAGACAAAAAGAAAAATTAGATGCAAAAAAATAAGTGAAATCAGGCAACTCAAAGCAACTCCAAAAGGTTTCTGGGAGAGTAACACTTCTTGAAAATGAAAGGAAACAAACTGAGAACACAGAGGAAGATGGTGGAAAACCCGCCATGCTGTCGTGTCTTGGATGTGAATGGAAGAACGTCTGTCATCTTTTATAAATACAGCACATATAATCCTGTCAGTCTGCTAAAATGATTCTTTACTCAGGGGAACACGTCAAACTTTTTCTGCCTCTTTTTCTGATTTTTTTCAAATGCACAGAGGAAAAGAGTTGCAAGTGTTGCATATTAGAGTACGGTAAAGGTCTGGTATCTCAGAAATAAGTAAAAACAGTACAGCTTTATTAATGTTGCCTCGTGCTACAACTACACAAATTACCTGCAAGTAACTACCTGTGCTCACTACATAATAACAGGCTACATCTGAGACACTGTAAAATGAAGAGCTACTGAATAATCCTCAGCCAAAAAGTGTGCTACAGACCATCTTTAAATCTGAGCTACTATCAGAGTAAAACACCTAAAAACCAAATATAAATCTCTCAGAGGCTTCATGGTAAGAAAGAAAAGGTAAGTCTGTGTCATAACAACTTAAACTCATGTTTAATGATAAACTGAAAACATCCTCAAAAGACAGAGAAAGACAAATGGTCGTGCCTGTTGAGAATGTGCACACTGACAAACTGAAATAGGAAAATAAAGCAGGTACGTCTTCATTCAGCAGAATGTGGATATTGTCCCTTTGAAAAAAGCCAATTTTGTATATATCAAAACAATTTTAAAGTGACTGAATTAAAAACGGTCTGACTATGAGCTGGCACAGATGAATGTGTGTTACCTGTCCGTTGCTGGTGAAGGTGGTGTTGTCAAACAGGAAGTAAGCACCAAAGAACATCACGATGGCGTCGTATACACCGAGGATGGTCCAATATATGAAGATGGGCCACCGCAGCAAAGAGTTCTTAGCAATATCTCTGTGATGATTAACACAACATGCCACGAGCCTCATTATTTTAGACAAGAGACGAGGGTCACACCATGAGAAAAGAAGGAACGAAGCCTGAGAGGAAAAGCGCTTCATCTAATCATGTGAATCCTCGAGTTTTCACTTTGTCTGCACTGTGACCAAACTGAATCCAAGAAAAACAAGTTCAGTGGGAGGTGTCTGCCCCGTGAGGCCTGATCTGAGTGTTTTAAGCAAATGTCTCCTTTGCTTGGATGTAAAATCAATACAAAATGTTTGTGCCTGCAGTTTATGAGAAACTAATTGAGTTAGTATGGTTTCTTCTTCTTATGAAGGTGAAGTAAACACTGTGCCCGTACAGGGACGTTTACAGCATATATATCAGCACATTTCTGCATAAAACAGGTAGTTCACTCTGTGCTGGAGCTCAACGGATCAATGAAACATCCAGAGAATTTCCCTGGTAGTAAATGTGTGTCATGTGAGCATGTTTTCCCAAGAATGAACAGATGAATACCAGACAGGTCACTCAGCTCCAGGCTGCACTGCTCGTAACGCTTAACCTCCACACGCAAAACTAAATATTCTCACACCCTCTGTACTGCTCTGTATTCTCTAAAACCTTTCAGTGGTTTGGGAGTTTATCTCACTTGTGTGCAGGAAATTTGAAGAATTAAAAAAACAAACAAACCATCAGGTAAAAAATAACTACTGAACGCAGATTTTGTATTTGTGCCTTGTTAGATACCAACACTAACCTATACAGAGACGGGTCCTTCTTCAGGATGTCCATGTTAATGTGCTGCTCTATGAGGCTGTAGAGCAGAATGGGCAGCGAGGTGAAGCTGATGTTGTACAGAGTTAAGTAGGCTGTGTCATACAGAGGCTGGGGAGAAGGACAGAGAGCAGGCTTTCATTTCATTTTTCCTTTCATTCATAAAGACTGTGTGTCAGTGTGTGTGTGTGTGTGTGTCTACCTGTTGTGAGAAGCCACAGAAGAACTGGTAGAGGAACTGGGGGAAGATGAAACATACATTCTGGGGAAAAGACACAAAATAAATGAGAGATTAAAAGAAACAGTGATTTAAAGTCATGCAATGAATTAAAATGCAACTTTATACCAAGTTAAAAACAAACAAAATCCTAAACAAAACACCGTTCCTACCTTGTAGAAGAAGTATTGCACAAGTTCAGAGATGCGTATGTAGTAATAGTGTCCATGGACGAGCAGCATCTTCTTGAGGTGTTTGAACTTCGGGATGGCGTAGTCACTGTTCCTCACTGCCTGACGACCCTCTTTACCCATAATGCCTGCAGATGAAGACAGAGGTTTGTTTCCTGGATTTTCAGATTAAATTAAAGTTCTCTCTACTTCGACCTGTCCTGCATCTTAAAAGTTGTCAGTATAAAGTGTGTTTTCCTGCGTCACACTGAACAGTAACTGTAGTGTGGTGCAGGCTGCAACTTGTTATGTTTATGTTGTTAAAATGAGGCAACTTAATGTTGATTGGACAGTGCAGGACGGGTGAAACTGCCAGAGCACTAACCAATGCCAACGTGGGCCTCCAGGATCATGCTGACATCATTAGCTCCATCTCCAATGGCCAGTGTGATTGGATGCTCCTTGGAGGCTTTGATCAGCTTCACAATCTAGAAAGGAAGGCACGACAAAGCAAAGGTCACATGACACCCAGGAGCTGTTACAGCACAAAGCATTAACGCAGGATGGGAATTTCACTTCAGCCCCATGTTGGCTCTTAATGATGTGAGTGAAAACTGTTTCACCACTGCTCGCTCTCACCCTGACCTCTGTAAGTTACAGACTCTCTGTGTACCTGTGCTTTCTGGAGCGGCGCCATTCGACAGCAGAGCACAGCGCTGCAGTTGCGGCAGATTTCTAGGAAGATCTCTTTGTAGTTCCCTGAGTTTGAGTCTTCCTGGCCGGGCCTCATCACAGCAGAGAGGGTGGCTCCATCAATGATCAGACCATAGTCTGTACAGTCACCTGATAAGCTAGACAAACACAAGACTAGTTAACACTCAGGGAAACATAACTAGTATGATTTACCCTGTAGACTCCCAGGTTCTCTTACCCAGAGAACGTGTCCCTGGTCATGCCTCCGTGCTGCCTCAGGACAGTCCTGCTAAGGTCAAACAGGACATCGTGTAGGCTCTGCTCCTCCGTGCGTTTGGTGGTCAGCTCCAGGATCTGGGTGTTGCGATGGAAGAGCTTGCTGGCATAGCAGGTCGCAGCTGCCGTCTCCATCTTATCTCCGGTCAGCACCCACACCTTCATACCAGCCTTGTGGAGAGACTCGATGGTGTCCGCTGCTTTGTCCTGGAGCCTGTGGTGGAGGAAAGAGAGGAAACACACCGACATGTTTGGACATGAAGGTTTTAGATGCACAAAATAAATCTTCAGGCAACAACATATAATGTGACACAAATTCAGGAGTTAGTGCAAAAGCAAAGACTGGATTCCTATACAATGAAACTGTCCTTTAAAGTAGGTCATCCACCTGTCCTCCACAGCAGTGGCTCCCAGCAGTATCAGGTCTTTCTCTATAATGTCATAGGCCTCCGCCAGTCGCTTGTCCCGGTCCTGTAGTGCCAACTTGGCCCCGCTGAGCAGGTGGCAAACCTCCTGGTACTGTTCTGGGCTCAGAGGCCTGTAGGCAACACAAAGTGTCCTCAGACCCTCCTGGAGGAGAAAGCAGATTCAGACAGGGTTAGACTGATGTACCAATGAAGGATTAAACAGTGTACAGAGGAGAACATGAATTCTCCATCTTTTTTTTGCAAGATCCCAAACAAACAGCAAAATGCAGACACTCAGAGTTTGGTCTCTGAACGAGTGTGTGTGTGGGCAGTGACCGCTCTTTCCATGTGAGCCTCACTGGCACAACACCCACCACAGATCAATGAGTTTCCACTGAAAACGACGGTTTATCTGCAGCTTCAACCACGACATGAGGTCTTAGTGACCTGGTTTCCACTACAGGTTCACATCTTTATGGGTGATCTATAAGGTCAGATTTATTATTTGAACTGCTCTTCAGCCTGCCTTCAGCGGGTTATTTCTTACATTTCCAAGGAGAATATTTTACAATTTAGTGTGGGTTCTTCCTCTCACAAAATTTGTTTTGAGAAAGTTCAGCATCAGTCAGACCCACAGATGGAAGGACTGGAGAAATGAGATCATGAAATACATGTTGCAGCTGATGGCCACACTGGACCCTTAATGGAAAAATACGTAACAACTGTTCTCTGGAGGAGCACCATGCTCCACTGTTCGACGCCCTGTGGTAACCATGGAAACAGCTGTGGTCGTGTGCAGTAGCGGTTGAAACCACCGAAGTGACACAACTTGTGAAACTCTCGAAAACGTTTCCAGAAAAAATGACTCTGTTTATGAGTCAGTGAGAGAAAGAGAAAGTTTCTGTGCGCGTGTGTGTGTGTGTGTGTGTGAGCTCTCACCACAGCGTTGTGCTCCACCCGAGCTCTAACCTGATCCACCTTGCCTGAGATAACCCTGGGGAAGATGGAGGAGTCTGCACCTTTGCAGAACAGATAGAGCTCACCTGCTCACACACACACAAATACAAGGACAAAACAGTGGGAAAGTGTGTAAATCTAACATAAACGTGTGCACTGTACATTTATACGTGTGTAACTGTTTGTTGTGTATTACCAGTGCCGGCCCTGACAATGACGCTCATTCTCCTTCTGACTGAGTCGAATGTTAAAACCTCCAGCAGCTCAAACCTGAAAATTCACACAAACAACACTGAAAATATCCTGTAGTTACATTCAAATCTTATATAATGAACCTTTAAAAATCCTACTTAATGTGTTCAAGCATGGACTGTCAGCAGATACAACATTTCCAGCCAACAATAATCATCTCAGTTCATCACTGTTCTAAATTTATAATCATGGCTGGAAGGCTGCTGGTTTCTGCTGTTACTAGGCTACTCGCACTGACACAAGATTACTAATGCAGCTCAGCTCGACTCCAATCACTGCTCTGCATTTATGTGCCAGCTTCTAAAATTGTCAAACTTCTAAGATAAACAAAGACAGCTGTTACAGAGATAAACATCACTGTGTCAAAGGGACACGCTCACCTCTCAATCTCATCCTCTCTGTTCAGGATCTCCATGTGACTGTCCTTGAGTCTTAGATAGGTGAAACCGAGCCTGTGGCAAATAGCAATACACTGTTACTGCAAACACTGAGCGACTGCACTGAACGTTTGTGTGTGAGTGTGCGTGAGCGCGTGCCCCACCTCTTCATTCCCTCCACCAGCGCCACCTCGTCCGGAGATGAGGAGATGTAGAAGGAAGTGGACTTGCCCTGGTGGATGCCGTGCTTGATCCCGTCCACCGTCTCCTCCTCTTTCACCTGCACCGTGTGGCACAAGCACAGCGCCCGGAAAAACAGCTCCTCACACGCCTGTGGTGGACAACCAACACTGTGTTACCCTCACACACAGACACACACACACACACATTCAAACTTAGGCTATACTCACCCTGGCGTCGGGACCTGGCGATGTGTCGATCATATCCATACTGGCTGCACCAGGCATCATCTATCAAAAACACCAATCAGTTAAAAGTAGGTTGTGTATAGAGGATCACATGGACAAGATACAGGCGTACGCAAGTACGGAAACTTCATCATCTAAAACGTAGTTTCTACATGTTTGTGATCACAAATAATATTAGGCCTAAAAAGTGATCTGGCAGCTCTGTAGATCAGATCTATCCACTCATCAGGTTGTTACCTGTCCGTTACAGATAGCATGAGGGACGTAAACGTGTCCGTCCACGCAGCACTCTATGAACTCCATGTTGTTCTCTGTCAGGGTCCCCGTCTTGTCTGTAAACACATACTCCACCTGGAAAGAGAGCAGGATAAGTGTCCTGTATGTGTGTTTGTCATGTAACGTGGGCAGCCTCTCATGTTTTTATCTCTAAATCCCTTCTCTGTGTGACACAGTAAAGTTTGTTCGACGTTAGTCTGCTCAGAGTGACTGTCCTACCTGTCCCAGCTCCTCATTCAGGTCTGACGTGTTGACCACGGCTCTCTCCCCCAGCTCCTCATCAAACATCTCATCATCCCACATGATGAAGTAGGAGCCCAGGAACTTCTGCATCTCCACAGTGACGTACATGGAGACGGGGATGATGTAGTTGAAAAGAACCATGAAGGCCAAGAAGTCTGTGAACGCCCTGATCACCTGAGGGAGAGGAGGAGGACGTAGAGTGTGAGATGGTGAAACAGGTGATGAAGAAAACAGACATTTGTTTGGAGTGAAGGACTTTAATGAACAAACTCACGATGTGTCTCTGTCTCTCTGCTTCTGTCCTGTCGTTGTACCACGGCTCATCTCTGTTAGGATCCGCTTGCCACACGTATTTCAGCACGGTGTTGATGAGGGCCTTGCTGATAAGGATGCACAGGTAGACCACCAGGTAGGCATTCATCGACCTGCAGGGGGAGACAACGAGCAGCTGCTGAGATATTCCTCCACAGTTCTCGTGTTTCGGACAGAAAACAGAACCCTGGGGTATCGAACTGTAGACGGTGTGAAATGAAAGCAAGGTGCAATCATCCAAACGAATTATAGAGGCTGCCTGACAAAAAATATCTCTGATCCACAGAGAGAAACTACACTAACAAAAGCACGAAGATTCAGAAAGGCAGCGCAGTGTAGTCCCACAGGTAGTGTGTGCACTGTAACACAATGCACTTGTCAGAATAGATGCTTGCATAAAGGGAACAGCTGAGACGAGGCATTTACGCCGAGCCAAGTTCATTTTGGAAAAAGGAAGACAAATAAAATGCTGTAATCAAGTGTAAATGTAATCCACCTACAGTCGGTCATATCTACAGGCCATCTGGCCACAAGATGCATGTCAACGCCAGATGGAAAGAAAGGAATCCAGTCAGTGCAGTGAGGCACAGAGACACAGGGACCTTCAGTCAGTGAATAAATGAAGAATTGAAAAGTGAACAGATGGTTGGAGGGATGGGTTAAAAATATAAAATATAAAAATATTAAATGTTATTATCTAAGCTGGTGTTTATTGAGAAAAACGATGATGTCAAAGTCTGTGAAGCATTCAGATGTGAACTGATGCTAACAGCTTCTTATTAAATATATGAAAATAAAGGAGGGGAAAGAGAGAGAGAACTTACTTTTCTACTGCAGAACGTTTCTGAGACTTGGACTGGTAGTTGAGAGCCATCTTGGTTTCCATGCCGGTGTAGATGGCCACGGCTAAAGGAGGGAAGAAGTGAACGATGAACGTTATAAGTAAAACAAAATCTTACCACAATTTTTTTAGCTATTAATTGCATCTTGCAGTATTCGTCAGGAGATGGAATTTGCTCAGTTGTCACGGAGATGTATGCATGTTGGTGTGTGTGAGGTGATATTACCATAGATGTACTCAGTGTTCTTGAGTGTGGCCCCTCGGAGCAGCAGGTTCTCTGATCCCAACGGCCTGCACACAGACAACAGCTCATTCACACTTAACATTTAGACTGTTTCATTGCCGCCATGGTGACGGGGTTGCTGCTGTATGTGTTTCTCACAATACACCAATACAACCTGATTAAAATTCTGAGATAACACAGGTATGACATTTAGAGCACAGGCTATTCTGTTAGAAATGACCCCGGGTTACCTGGCCACGGGTTCATTGTTCATGTAGATGTTGATGCGGCCCACAAATCTGTGCAGGACAGAGGAAACAGGAAAGACGTGACATTTATGTGTGGACATTTATGAGTGTTTTTCAGCTCTGAGAGTGTTTGGGTTGCACTGACTTGTACAGGTCCGGCTGTGGTTGTTCACATTCTATAGTGGCATGAATGGAGTCCACCTCTTTCTCTGTGTTGTAAGCTTTGGTGTCCTGGACTGCGTAGTACGTCTGGAACGAGACAGACGAAGAGAGAGGGGGGAAGGAGGACAAACATCAGATGAGAAGAGGAACAAACGAAAAAGATTAAAATGAAGAGTGAAGAATGAGAGAGACGTAGAAGAAGGAAGAGGAAGAGAGGAGAATATAGGAAGGACAGGTGGTGAGAGGATGTGTCACAGTTTACAGCTGTAAATCAGGTATAAACAAATGAGACCTCTGCAGTGACGACCTGCCACCTTAACACCAATGAGGTAATTAAAAGATAAAGAAAGTGAGGTGTACATTAATACACACACATACACACCTTGTGGCTGCTCTCCCCATCCAAACTGGCTGTTGTAACATAGCAGGTCCCGTCATCTCGAGACGAGGACAGAAGTATAAGGTCGCAGGGAAAAGTTTCATCTTCTTTCACCAAGACGACATCTCCAACCTGAGAAACAGACAGAAACATTTCACATTTATAACTGAAATACAGCTTATCTTGAAGAAAACTGCAGACTGTAACCAATCCATTTTCTTCATGTGGTATTTTTCATTTCAGTGTGTATCTGCTCACATCCCTCAGGTCGCACGAGAGATGACTCAACACGACGATCTGGGAGTGTTTGCACAGTCACACTTATTTCAGGGCACCAAGACGACATGGTCACACAAGCTACTGTAGCTGTGAGCAGCACCAGCATTTCTTTAGCTCAAGTAAAATGAACCACATCTGCTGACTTTCCAACAGGGTCTGAATGGAAAACATACTCCTGTGATGTGCTGTCTTTGAGGATGGCATGGCACTTATCCCTTCAGTATTGCTAATGCAGTTTCTGCTAATGCAGTTTGCCTAACAAGCTGAGCGTCTGCTTTACCACCTGCGGCCTCAAATTCAGCCAACATTCGTCCTCTCACAGGACAGTTGGTCCTGTCTCAGACCCTCTGTATCTGTTGTTTCAGATGTAATTTCACTCTATGAAAGTGTTGCGTAACATACGTCAATGTAACAGACTTTAAAAGCTAAACTGCTCTCAAATGTAGGTATGTGCACACACACACACACACACACACACTCACACATACAGCAAAACCCCCACACCAACACAGCTTAATAGAAGGAAAATCCCTCAGTGTGAGCCAATAAAACAAATGCACCAAAGCTCTGCTCGTGTTATATGCGGTGAGGGTGATTTATCTGGGACACACACACACACACACACACACACACACACACACACACACACACACACACACACACACACACACACACACACATACCCTGAGCTTGCGACTTTGTTTGCAAACCACTTTCCCATGCTGCACCACGTGGACAGGACACTGGTTGACAGCGTTGTCTGCTTTGTGTCTCAACCAGTCCTCATAACCCTGAGAGAGAGAGACAGAGAGACAGAGAAGGTGTGTGTGCAGCGTCAACGACAATAAAGCAACTGAGGTTAATTTAACTGATCCTGAAAACGTCTGCGTCTCACCTGTTTAATGGCGGTGACTGTGATGACAAAGAAGAGCGGCAGTCCGCTGGTGATCGGACTGGTGGGAGTGTCGATGATCAACTGAGGTCACACACACACACACACACACACACACATAAACACACACACAGAACTGAATGAATGAACATGAATTCAGAAATATCTGAGTAATATCTGACAATGAAATGTAGAATATTCATAACAACACAGCAGGATAAAAATGCAAATGACAAAATCGTGATAAAAAATCTACGAAGCAGAAATTTACGGAAATTTTATTTATTTAACTGTGCTTCGCAGAAATGAAAGCAGTGCAAATAAAACAGGAAAATAAAAATGTAAAAAATCTGCAATTAAGTTAGAAATCAAAGGTTTCTACCTGGACCAGAAATATGATGAGAAAGTAGAAGTTGGCGACTCTCCTGAACTGCTCAAACATATTCTTAGGGATGAAGTTCCAAAATGTGTACTGCAAATATGAGACAGTGTTATGATCAATCAAACAATACATTGATAATTGAAATACAAGCAGGGGCCATTTTGTTATCAACAAACAGATGACGTATGTTTCAGTAAGATCCTAATAATAAAGTGTGTTTTGATCTTTGTGTGTCTGTGTGTGTGTGTTTTTTCACTGACCTTGGAGGAGACTATTCTGTTGTCTGGAAATCTTTGTTGTATGAAGGCCTCAGTTCCAGGAGGAGGCTCCTTCTGTCCAATGTAAATGGTCCTGCTGTCCACCCAGTTCTCCTCACCAACACACTGCAGGGCATAAACACAAAAACAGGTCTGAGTGTGTGCGGCATCATACGTGTGTTTGTGTTTGTGTTTCATGCAGCGCCACTGTTTGTTTTAGATGATATGTTGTTGGTGTTTTACAGAGTGGGTTCTCCATTCTCATTTAACGTCAGAGTTTTATATTTGTGTAATATAAATAAAGGTGCAATGACTCAGTACAGTCACACACACCTTATCAACACACTTGTGCGCACTAATAACAGAGCACTGTGCGACGAAACAGAAACAGATTCACAGACATTTACAGAGGGTCAGAATGAATGAGTAATTTCTCCACAGTGAATGAGAGCTTTTGTTACCACGGATACACGGACCTGCATGTGACTCAGACTGGAATGCAGAGTACACACACACACACACACACACTCCCACACATGTTTATACATACACATTTATATATACAAACAGTCTGATAAGGCACCTGGAGGCTCGATGCTCCTCTTTTGTTCTGTTGGTATTTGGGTTTTTTGTTCTTTTCTCATCTTCGGGACAGAGAATGAATTAAAGGTTTAAGTGCTGGGAAGTTTCTGAATTCACATCAAATGTGGAGACTTTAATGAAGATGGCAGCATGTTAGAGGTGATTGTCTTCCCTGCTCTTTCTCTCAGCCTGTTACCTTTGTTTTTTTAAATTTCTCTAAAGGCCTAACTCGGTTTTCTAATACTCCACTTAGACCTGAGACATGAGAGTCAGACCTTTGGGCTTGAAGTATTTCAGGCAGGACTGAACTTGCAGGGGAAACACACACACACACACACACACAATCCCATCATAACACCAGTTCCCAAAGCTTTAATGAACAACAACAACACAAACTTTTTTTTTTTGCACTGCTGAATTTGTTTGCCCTCTTCTGTTGCCATCTGCTGCAGAAGCAGTGGTTGGTACCAAGGCATCACCTAATCTCCTCTCCTCAGCCAAGCATTAAACCACTGAAAGTGTTACTGCATAAAAAAAGTGGTTGTAATGTTTTGAAGTGAGAGCAGTCATCAACAGATTCAGTCGAACAGTAGTTTGACCTGTGTCCAGAGGGTGAGCATGTCACAGCAGGCCACAGGCAACTGGTCATTTTTAACTGTAGTAGTCAGAATGAGGGCCAGGCCTGGGCGAGACAGCTAAACTCGAAACACACCTTATCCTCTCTCTCTCTCCCCCTCTTTCTGTTCCCTCTCTCTCTGTTTCTTTCTTTCAGTCATGAAACATTTTCCATACGTGTCCAATGCTAGCTGTCAATCACAGCGATCACAGTAAATGAACACGGTGCTAGCGGCTTAAGTCATCATTAAACAGTGCGAATACAGGCACATACACACACACACACATTCACACAGGCTAACAAGAGGTGACAGTAATCTGTGGCCGGTCAATGAGATTGAGTGTCAAGAGGCTGCATGGCCCAGTTTCTATACTCTCTCTGTCTCTCTAGCTCACACACACACACACACACACACACACACACACACACACACACACACACACACAGTTACCGGTTAACTCACTGCTCTAAGATTACCTTGTTAAAGATGGAGAGCTATTTATATCCTGTGACCTCTAATTAACAAAGGAATGGAACTGGAGAGAAAGGGAAAAATGGTGTTCGGATAAAAAGTGATATCTTCAAGATCTTACATGCATTAACACACACACACAGACTCCCTGTCTTCACTGGCCTCTTGTCTGAAGTTCAGTACTGATGCTGAGGCTGAAGCTGCCAGAACAGCAGCTGATTTTTTTGGGTTGTGCTGATATTCAATCAGTTCAGGTTAATGTGTTTCCTGTGAACAAGCGGCTCTAAAATAAATCTATAATCAAACCAGCACCAGATCCATCGTATCAGAGGAGGACGAACTCTAACTGATTAATATCTGATTTACAGCAGAGGAGGAGATGGAAACCAGATCGCACGGACAGCTTGCCAACTCCATCGCCCACACAGTGTTACCGTTCCTCCTCTTCTCGCCCACCTGCCTGCTCCGTCTGCTTCACCTAACACATTTCTTACACACTTCCTGTGAGTTGTCTGCATATGGAACAGCACCGAACACACACAGCACAGCGGCTGGTGTGCTATTAATTAGTGAACGCAGACATCAATTTTGATAATCAGTTGTTTTGTTTTTTTATAATCAAAGCAGTGTCTGGTTTCTGTCTCAACACTCAGCACTGAGCAATTCATGTAGTGTGGTTGAACACTCATCACTACAGGCTTTCTCCTGCATTTCACAGTGTGTATAAACGTACTGTGATTTACAGAGATGCCAGCCTCTTAGTTAATCAGACTTTCATTTCCTGCCAGTCGACTGAACTAGTAAAATTAAAAGCACAAATATTTAACACCAGCATGGTGTAACCAGTTGTGTGCCTGCATTAAATACACACCTTGTCATCTGTCATGTTCACCCTTTGCCTGATCAGGTACAGTGAATAAAGACAGATGGCTGAGAATCAGTGAGCCTCCTCTCTTACTGTCATCTCCTCTACTTTGCCTGTAATGCAGCTTTATTGGTTTTCTCACCTCTTCCCTCTCCATCTCTCACCACAACCTGGATGGCCTCTAAGCACACGATCTCTCCCCTATCGATTATGTTTAGCTTTCATCCGGATTCGAGCTTTTTACACGAAAGCCTGTCTGTGTTTAATCAAATAAAATAACATCTTTACAAAATAAAAGCCAGGCTTATAAAATAAAACTGAACCGTATCAGTATGGGCCTTTAGCCTTTGAATGTAACTGGAGACTTTGGGCTATTCTGGACCTTGATAATCATTTTTAGCGGTGTTTCATGTTTCAGGACGCAGCAGGTTTCAGGGGTATATTTATAGTTGGAAGGGAAACATTTGTGGTCAGGAGAGAAGGATGGAGGGAGCTCGCAGGCTTTGTTTCTGTCTGTCTCACTCAGCAACCACATCCACTTTCCTTCAGCCCACGTTGGTAGAAAGCACAGGGAGCCTTTCAGTGATCACACACACACAGACACACAAAGGCAAACCCATCCCTACCACATCAAACATATATGAGAGCAGGTATATAAGAATACAATGACACACAACGTTACCTCTGTAGTCACTGGTGCGCAGGATATATTTAGATGAGCAGACAAGCCTCACTTCTCACTCTGTGTGTCTGTGTGCATGTGCACATCTATTACTTTACTTCATCCAGAACAACAAGGCTGGGGTTTTATCTAACAGTTCACACAGGTCCACACAGCAGGTGTGTGTGTGTCTGTGTGAGTGTTTTAAAGAAGTGAAACTCACACTCACATGTTATTTAAAAATGTATCAAGCGAGTGCATTTGCTTTGCAAAATGCTTTTCTGTGTGAAAATGCTCTGGCATCTGCCACTGTCCATATATTCAGCCTTATTCAAGGAAGGAAAGTTGGGCTGCATTTTAAATATGTTGGCTTCAGAGAAATCCACTATGATATTTCATTATATTTCTTTTTTTTATTATTTTCACAGGAATCCAAGGAAACACACTCAGACAAACAACTTAAATCTAATTCAAATGTGTCGGTGCTTTTAAAATCACATACATTATTAGGGCCAGAAACTGAAGTCCCACTGTGATCGGGAACAGAAGACCATATTGTAAACAGGAAGAGCTGGACCCACCCACTCACAGAGACACACACACACACACACACACTTCCTGAAACAAACTCCCTCCAACCCCAACCCCACGCGGACTACAAGAGAGACAGAGGAAGTACAGATTCAGAAACAAGAAAAGAAAAGAGAACAGTAATCGATGTGCAGTGTGTGTTAGGCAAAGGAGCAGATATCTAATGTGACTGATCTCATCTCTTCCGCAGATAACGTGTAATTGAAAAGTACAGAAAAATGGTCAAGAATTATAAATAAAGAAAGAATAAAGTGGGAAAAATGGAACAAAACAATGGAAGACATGCAACAGATGTGTGCTTAGAACAGAACAACACAGATTTACAGTACGGACAATAACATGACAACATTATAGATTTGAAACATTAATGAAGAATATGATCCATGGATTTATTTAGAGATTTATCCAGAGTTTGTGTGACAGGAGAAGTTTATCAACACGGTTTTCAGTCTCTGCAGTAACATCAGAGTTGCTGCTGTATGATGCCTGAAAAGTAAAGATAACATTAACGGATACTGCGAGCAGAAAAGAGGAATCACTGCCACACACACAAATGACTATTGTTTGTGTGAAGCTTTAAAGGCTGAGCTTTTTGTTCAACTGATGACCAATCCCAAAGTATTTTATCTCCCGCTGCAACAGGCAGCGCTGAAAATGAGACTCGACAAAAGCTGCGGACCACAACCTGCTCTCTGCGATACTGCTGACAGAGACACACACACACACGAGCCTGTCACACACGCTCACTAAATCTAAATCCTGTGGCGTGTATCGGGGTTGCATGTGCAAACACGATCGAACACATGCACACATGCCTCATAAATGTGTGGCATCTCCCTGCTGCCACTGAGCTATGGAGATAAGAGAAATCCCATCCCCTTCCCTAAATCACTATTCCTTAAATACAGACATGCAGTGTGTGTGAGTGAGTGCTGACTCCTGCACTTTGGATTGGGTAGAAAATGATTTGGGAAAAAGGGCTGAAAAGGAAAAATAAATGCAGCTGTGTAGAGACAGGTAGGCAGAGACATTCAAACTAACTAGTTCTATTTATTCTCAGTATTTAGAACAGATGTGGAGAGCAAGAACGAGTCACCACCTTCTTCATGTCAGCTCCCGATGGACTCAGAGTTTAAAAAAGGCACTGGAGCAGGTTGAAAATAGCTGTGAATGTGCACTAGCTTGTGTTTTATTCTGTATGCACGAGGAGATCTGGTGCTGTTCATGAGCTGGGAGGCAATAAAGAGATAAACTGATGTAGAGATCCACACAGCGGTAAGATAATAAACCACAACACAACCTGCCTGTGCTGTGTGTATTGTTATCTCTCAGTGTGATATTCTGAACAAATGTCCTAAAAAATGTCCTAAAAATGTGTGACAGTCTGTATGTGTGTGTCACCTGAGTCACAGATTAAATGCCAGCTGTGCTCCCCATCTGTCACTATGTCGTTCAGCCTCACCTGGGCCAACAGGCCAGACCAAATCCTCCACCTTTAAACGCCACCTTTCAACCTTTAACCATGACGCAGTGCTCACGCTGTGAAGTAGACAGGCTGCACAGTCCAGTGAAAGATGCCAACACATGAGCCGATCAGAACTCTGATGGAAGTTATCGTATTATTGATATCTGATGTGGTTAAAAGCTCCAGAAAAAGCTAGTAAGTTGATCTTAAGTAGGGACGTCTAGTCAAACTACTATGCTACTATTCTAAACTACTATACTATGATCACAGATGTCAACAGGCAGAGCAGTTTCCCAGAAATCCTCAGCAGTCGTACCAAAGCAGTATTGGTACAGCAGTAGCACTGTGAGGATTTATGCTGGCACGCTTGATTATGTGTCTTAACAAATGCCTGTAATGTTACACGTGATGCTCCTGGCTGACGGAGGAGCTGCAGGTTATACTGAGGGAAAAAAATCCAGTGTATCTGCAGAGAAACAGGAATTACTGACTGGTCTAAAAAAAAACAAACAAACAAAAAAAAAAACGGTGTGATTGTGGTACTGTTGTGTGTGTGTGTGCGGAGATAAAACAGTAAGCCATTGTGGCATTACCAGAGATGAGACGACAGAACACTAATCAGTTAAAACCAAGCCAGTCTATAAAGCAAACTGTGTGTGTGTGTGTGTGTGTGCAAGATTTTACCATAACGTTACACCTGCATGTCCTTAAATACCCTCATATCTGAAACAGGTAAA
>JBBMJY010000017.1:2385744-2456080 GCA_037833715.1 Toxotes lorentzi
GTGTGTGTGTGTGCAAGATTTTACCATAACGTTACACCTGCATGTCCTTAAATACCCTCATATCTGAAACAGGTAAAAGGAGGAAGGAAAACAGAAGGACGATGACGAGAGAAGTTCCTCTGAGGAGTCTGAAGACTTTGACTAACTGTCTTGTGAAAAAGTGTCTTGTTAATGAAAACACAAGCCACCTCTACCATTATGTCTACTTATTACACAACTGCCACTGCTACAGTTTTATTTCACTATTACTACGAGTGCTACACTTAACACTGGGCTACTGCTGCTTCGAGTGCTATGATTACTGCAAGTGCTGCTACATTAATTAGCCTGCATATGCTACACTGACCTACGTACAATCAGGTCGTGCAGCAGGATCTGCATCCATCCAACAAAGCTCGAGCTCTGTGTAACTTGGTTTTTGAAAGGTGTTACATAAAAAATATAAATTGTTAATGATATTATTATTAATGATAATATTAATCTGTACGATTACAAAACACAAGGCGGCTGCAGCCTGTGCTGCATCTCCGTTATTTGTTGGTACAATGACACTCAGCTTCTGAAAGGATGAATGCAGCTTAATCTTATCTTCAACAGATATATGTATGAGCGCATGAGTACATCATTATGCTGTTTCTTTGTACACTCACACACACCACTCCCACAGAGCAAACCCTTCCTGTGTGAATCACTGTTTCCCCGCTTCGACACACTTTTGAAACTGGGAGAGAAATGGGACGAGAGGTAAGGAGAGGAGGGGAGAGGAGAGGAGAGGTGGTAACCATAAAGAGAATGTGGTAACCTCCGTGCTTTTTTCAGCTATACAGAGAAATTCATTAGCCTGGTTTTCACAGAGCAGATCTCAGTAGGGAACTGGGACAACATGCCTGCTTTTCCACACTGTGTGGATGACTTACAATTTTTACTGCTTTGATGACCCAGTATCACAGACACTCATAGTTTAACCAGTTGGAGAGCAGCAACATTAACACACAACTGCACTGAAAGTTACTGATTAAGTTTCAAGCTGATTTAAGCAGCTATTGCACTTGATGAAGTAGATACAGGATTATACAGGATAGATGCAAGGTGGGACACAGACCAGCTAATAGACCAACTACTGTGTTTCCCCTCAGAGCTGGATAGAAGACCATTGTTGAGGGTTTCCTGTAGATAAGCACAGTCATTCTTTGGATGTCAAGGGAATAAACTTACACACTGTTCATACTTGCTTCATTGTGTCTGCTACTGTGCGTGTGTGTGTGTGTGTGTGAGGGACTGGAAGGGAGTGCTGCTGATGGTCCCATGACCCCCTCCCAGCCCCCATGACCTTACCTAATGCTACAGTCAGGCCACATGGGAATAAACGTCGTTAAGGTTTGACAGTTAAAATCTACAGTTGAGACTGAGGTGAACCATCGTGTTAAACAGGAAGTTTGTAAAACCACTGCACCAATTTCCAAAATCAACTAAATCAAATAAAAAAATCAGGAAGTGATGTAAAAAGGTTTACATGCATCTGTAACCCTGTTCTCCTTCCCCCAGCAAACTCTTCAGTAAAACATGTCTGCGTGTGAGTGAGCACCCAGCACATAGTAACTGCCTGCATTGATCTGTGGACACTCAACTCGCTTTAAATAACTCCAGCACTGCCATTCAAATACAGTGCTGGAGCGCACACACACGTTGAGGACACATCCATGGCATGCTTTTCTTTAATATTTTTATTTGTCCTGTGGAGTTTCATTATATGAACCTCTTCTGTTCCTCAGGGTGACAGTGCCATTAGCAGCTGGTCGAGTGTACACGTGTTTTTACCTCACTCTGTTAGTGCTTTCACTTCCTGCTGCAATGTGATACTGTCTGCTCGTCTCTCAGGAGCTCAGAGAAAAGGACCAAAATGCTTTTAATACTTTTTATCTCCTGCCAACGTGTTTATTTCCCAACTTCTCGTCCTCTTAGTTTTTCTCTTGCTCGCTAATGGGAGCACTTCTCTGCCTTCCCTAATGTTTGTCCTGTAGGGAAACAGTCGCTTGATGGTGTTCATTACACTGTCTGTGTTGCCGGTAATCATTCCAAGACATGATGAACACACAGACAGACACGTGGACTCTTTTGTCTCACGTTGTCTCCACCACACACGCTGCACACATGCTGATGCCGGCTGCATTCATCAAGATGCGCTGTGAGCAGTTTAGTGACGTCACCTCTCAGGATTTCTTGGTATGTAAGTTCAAACTGTCGTTTAAATACCAGCAGCAAAATAGGAATCATACAAAATGAACAGTGCAGCTTTATGTAGTTAATTGATATCAATACAATTCGCCTACAACATTTTCCTGAACTCGTAAACTTGCCACAGGGTGTCTGGGTTACTGCTGTCCTGGTAAAACTATGCCACAGTGCAGCAGAGCCAAAAAAACCCAAAAACTAATCAACAACACAGAGAGAGATGAGAGATTGGATGAAACAAAAACCGAAACAAAAACATAAAGAGGAAGTGAAATGTTTGAGGAAATGAAAGCTTTACCTGAATCAGCCTCTTCATTCTTATTGTCTTCATTCTTAACAGTCCATTCATACCCTGTCACACAGAAACTGAAGCCATGTTGTAGTCATGCTGTAGTCTGGGGTTAAGCTACCAGGAGTTGGCATGAGGTCTTTAATGAGGCCTCACTCTGCCTGATTATTCATGTCTGTCTGACCTTTCTCTGTCTCCATGTCTCCATTCCTCTCCTGTCTGTTTTCCAGTCTAAGAGACTCCTCAGTTACCAGTCTGCCCTCCTAGCTCCTGGTCTAGCTGGTCCAGACTCCAGGGACTCCAAATCGATCACATGATGATCAACTGATAAAGAACTGCAGTCAAATCCCAATTCAAGTCTCCCCCTGAGCTGCCAGTTTGAAGGAACCTTTGAAATGCTGCCACTCTTTTATTTATGTTAATGATGTTTCCTAACAGGCTGTCAGGAAATAAAAAACATCCACAATGAGAAGGATGTTTGTCTCAGCTAATGCTACTCTTCTGTCCTCCTGAGGACCAAAACAAACAGCTGCAGTGCTTTAAACTCTTCAAGCAGAACATGTTTCAGTGGAAATTTATTCTGAAGATTTACAACAGCTTCCACATTTCATGACTCAGTGTCACTGGGCCTCTCATCTATAAAAAAACGACTTGAAGTTAGTTCTCTCTGTTATTTTGATTGTATTTCCATGTCAAAATAAAATGCACTGAAGTGATATTGTTATTTGCTGACTCTATTATCTCACTGTCTGAATTCCCTGTCTTTCCTTCTGTCTTTTGATTTTGTCTCTAATCCACCATCCTTTGAATCTTTTTGTCTGATTCTTCTGACTCTGCCACAGAGTAAAAGTTTTTATGGTGAATTACTGTAGATGGATGAAACAGCTGTTTGACAACAGCGTCTCACAACAACTTCCTTAAAGTGCTTCGCAATAAGTGTGACTGTCACATCTCTGTAAAATCCACAGGACAAATGAGAGGGGTGAGGGGAACCTCATGGCATCATGTGGCCCTCATGAGACCAGTCACTTGACTGGGGCTGAGAACCATGGTCCACACAGATTCCAAGCAATTATGAGATCTTTGTAAGATCTTTACACCCTCCAGCTATTTAAGCTGCTTAAGGACACACAAGTGTGGCAGTGCTCTCATGCACAGTCACACTTACACTTTTTTTATTGTCTGTGACAGGATTTTATTTACACTGTTAGTAAAATGCAGCTGCAGATGTAGGACAAAATGATCGATTATGAAACACAGTCAAATTATTCACTGAACAGAAAGCAGTTAAAATCTACACAAATGCACTTTGGCCCTGGTGTTGGCAGGACACCATGCTGGTTTGATGCACAAATCCTGGAAGAGGTCCAGTCCACTGAGCACTGCATCCAGTCCTCCCGTCAGCACTAACCCAAGCTATTTTTAAGATGCTGGTGTAGCTGTCTTGTATTTACGGTATGTGGATCTTTAAAACCACTTAAAACTTCAGGTGAAATTTACAGTGACTTCTTCCTTAAATATACAGAAAACAAGAAACAACTTCATGATCCATGATCCTAATTTAAAACTTAACTGACAAAACAAACCTGAACAAATGGCCATGTACAGTAAAGCTTCAAAGGCCTTTAAAGGCCACATGACTTTGCCTTTGTGCTGTTAATCAGTCCATCAGATTTAGCACCTAATCCAACACCTGGTTACTCACAACGTAAAGAGTACTGTTGTGTTGCAAATTTACTGTTGGCTTCTTTTGTTTGTGGCAATTACACTCAAATATTAATGCAGTGATTATTTATTCATGTTAAAATGCTACACGTAGCACCTTTAAACGATTTAGGCTCATCCCGAGCAGCACTGCACTCAGAGGGCTACGTTCCTGTGATCATACTCTTCTCCTGTGTAATGCTTCTTCCAGTCTGTGTACAGCCATCTGCCACATCAGTTTCTGCCACCAGATGAGAACCACTTCCAACACAACTCTACTGCTGCTCAGTACTGAGGAGCCTCTATTCCTTTAGTGCTTATAAAGAATGATGTCTCCAGGATTACGTATCCATCAAATAATCCAAATCCCAGAGTCTGAGTTCAACGAGTGCAGGCCACCAAAGATGAAAACATCTATGAAGCCGTTTTGGCTCCAATGTGACAACATGCCATCGCAACTCTATCAGAGACATTTCAAAGTGCAGTGATGTGTATGCTCAGTATTATATCACTTGGTGCTGCTCTGTTCTGGCAGACTGACAGAGTGGTTAGAGAGGATCGCCGTCATCTACTTCATGCTGGCTGCCAAAGTGCATTGATTACATTATGTTACAGAAAAATCAATGTTGTTTCATGTGCACAAGTTGTTCAACTATGGAAAAAACTTTAGTGCTCAGTAGTTTCAACTTAATACTGAACCTTCACTGCCATGTCATTAAAAATACTGGTTTGTATTTTGCAGATTTGAAACAAATGCACCTCCTTTAAGAGGCAACTGGATCTTTTATAAGTTGTACTACAGTTTGCTACAGAGCTCTGAGCTGCAGGAGTGGCTCCACAAGTGCTCCCTTTGGATGTCATTGAAAAGCTTTTAACTCTGCCTCAGGAGAAACTGCAGGAGCTCCATTTTCTGGAATAAATCAGCCATTTGTGAACGAAAACACTCAAATGTCAGCGTTACAAATCAAAGCAAGGATGAATGGCAAAAGGATAAGTGTGTCTCCTGACTTCAAATCCTCCATAGTCTCTATTCTGTTAGAGCTGTGAGAAAATACTGTCTTATGCAGATTCTGCAGATGTGGCACAGTATCAAAGTGTAAAGTCTTTCTTTTGTTCATTCATGTGGAGCAGCGGCATGACAGGAATCCTTCCTGCGTCTGAGCGAGTTTATTCACAAAAAGTAGGAAAAAATGTTTGAAATGTTCATTGTTTAACTTCTGTTGTTTAACTAAGACCACAGTGATATGGACGATCCAGCTGAAGTAAAAGTGTGATATGTGTCATCACTTCTATACTCCAGATTCAGAACCAACACACACCGAGGCAAGAAGATGGCCTCATTTCCTACACCTACCACTGACATCTAAACAAAAACTGCAGATTCCCCAGAGACGATACTGGAAGAACTGATTTTACCTCTGTGACAAAAAAGACAAGCACCAGCTTTATTAAGGACAGCTGTCCGTCAAACCACTCATCATAAAGAGACTAACAGGAAGAAGCTGAAGAAAAGGGATCAACCTCTTGCAAGCAGGCAAAAATTTTGCGTCACCTCCTGAGTTAACTTACAGTTACGGGTGACTGCTATTAGCCAATAATCCAAATAATCACTATTTCTTTAATGATCTCCTGCTAAAGTCTCAAGCAAAGATGTTAGGGCTAAATGGGAGAGAGAAGGAGGGAGTGATGTCTGCAGAGTGTACTGTCAGCAGGATGAGGGGGTGTACACTCTCACTCCACTTGTCTTCCCCTCTCTCTCTCTCTCTCTCTCTCTGACATGAGGACCATGGGGAATGGTGTGTTCCAGCACGGGGTCGACCAGCTATCATTCCCTCAGACAGGGAGAACATTAAGGTGTACCTGCACCCCTCAGCACTTTCACTGGCAACCCGGAGCAGTGTTATTATGATGGCCCAAGTTCAAACAATATCTCTCTCTCTTGCTTTCTCTGTATCAGCCTCTCTTTGGATAGAGGCCTCTAAGCACCATTAACCCAGGGCTATCCATCATCTGCCTCCTTGTTCAGTGGGCTGTAATACACTGTCCCTGTTACTGCAACAACACTGATACCGGCCCTTAATGGAGCTCACACTGTTCAGCGGGCACTGTTCGGGCAACGCAATGAGGAGACAAACTGTTTTAAGCAGCAATGATACGGCAATGTGGCTGACCTGGTCATAACACACTAACATATGCAACTGGTGATGAGAGGTCACAAGCAGAAATCCAGTCACACCTAGCTTGGGAACCTCCTAACTGAAACTTTTAACTGACTTCTGGTTTTATTTGAGGAAATACTGGATTCCTTATCTGGCTGGGGTCCCCCCTGGAATCCCATCAAGCACCCCTGGGTGTCCCTGGACCCCACGGTGAGCAGCCATGCTGTGGAAGACTCCATCACGAGCTACATACACGTCAGCCCACATTGTCAGCCAGTCTGCTTATGAATTATTAACAACCAGGCAGCGCCAAGGAGTTCATGTGATCCGCTGCCCTCTGCGTCACGTGCCTACTACTGTATTCCACCTCCCCACTCACTCGCCAGCATGAAGTAACAGTAACACCACACAGACAATGGCATGATGATCACCAGCCACTATTTACTCAGTCAACGTTTATTGTTGCCCATGAACCAACTACAACATACAGCAGGTAGAATATAAGCAGTAGGAGATCAGTGTTTGGCTTAGATTTGAATGTATAGCTGTAAACTGGATTAAGTGGGTGAAGGTATGGTTTAATCCACTATGTGAAGGCAGGAAGCCAGACAGAGAGAGAGGAGAGGCACTTCCTGTCCAGGAATCCAGATTAGTCAGCAGCAGAGGAATGCTGCCCGGCTGCTTTAACCCACGTCTACGCTGACATGATGTCTTCAGTGTCTTTTAGTCACAGCTGCAAACCAGCAACGCAATGGTTGGTTCACACAGTGCACAAAGGTTAAATTTAGTGCAGGTAATGTCAGATTTACTGTGCACTGCTGCCATTGATTTCTCGTAACGACTGTGGAGGCCATTCTTCTTACTCACTGAACCGATGGTGGTGACAGAACCGATGGAACAACATAATATAAACGTCATTCTAAGACGGAAATTGAATTGTTTTTCACTACAATTAATTAATCAAATAACCACTGCAGCCCTAATGCAAACATATTACTTTTGTATTATGGACATAATGTCCACGTCTTATTATCTGGTCTTGCTTTACTAAGTCCTAGTTTGTGCTGTTATCCATTAACTTTACATGCTGGTTGCCTGCAAAATGTTTTTAAATGAACGTCGTGTTTTTCATAGCTCTCGTTCATCACTCTGTGAAGCGGATGTAATGAAAATACATCACAGAAACAAAATGGAGCTAATTTTACTGACGACATGTTTTTAAAACGGACTTATGGATAACCACCAGGAAACCAGTAACACCTTATTTCTGCCCAACGTCTTTCAAAACAGCCAGTAAATGTGTCAGTACAATGAAGAGGGAAGTACAGCAGGCTAAAGAATAAAAAGACCAAAAAGCTAAGTTTAATAAAAAAGGACAATTCCGCCTAAAAGGTGTTTAGTAAAACAAACCGTTAACATGCAACAAGAAGAGAAGTGTAATTTCAGTGAAGATTGCAGCGAGTCTGAAATGTAAAACATTCATAAAACAGTACTTTTAAAACTTTCCCGGAGAGGAGAATAAAAGAAGGGAGGCAAACCAGCAGAGTGAATACAGTACAAGTACACTAGGTCTCAGTGCTCCTTCCCGTCACTGTGATTACACTTTGTTCTCATTCAGCCTGGACAGGAGCGACAGCCACAAAGATTATAACTCTACATGTTATGCTTTAAAAGAGAGCTATGGGCTTATGTAACATCTTCTGCCTTTTACCTAATCAGAGATGGCAGCAACTGGAGAGACTGGCTTTAAAGACCAAATAACCCTGCTACAGTACGACTGGTATCGAGATATAACGAGACCTCAGCTAAACTTAATTAGAGTAACATGTTTAATGTGGTTAGAAGTAATTAAGACAATTCAGTGCTTTCTACTTCACTGCTTCATACTTTCTATATACTTACACCGAGTGCTTGTGTCTTTAATTTCATTTATGCAATGAAAAGGAGCTTTTAGTCATAAAATCTTGTCTATATATATATTTTTTTTTTATGGTGAAGATGCTGATTTATATATTAAATTCAAGATTAGATCTTTGCAGTAGAAAGCTATAGGTAAAAACATGCTTTTATCAGTAATAGTGTGCAGTTCTGTTTATTGTTCGGTTATTGTGAAACTACATGGATACTTATCACTCCACAAAATCTGTCTGACAAAATGATCATGTTTAATTGCTGTAAGAACAACTGCTTTGAATAGCATCACTTCCTTTTATGATCCTGTCGAGGTTCTTATGATGTGGTTATAGATGTAACAAGGAGCACATTGAGGAAAAACTGGCATGAAATGGTGACAGAAAGGTGATGCTGTTTTAATTGGCCTCATGAAACGTACTCCTGTCACACGCTGAGACGCTGGAGACATCGTCCGTTTTCTCATTAAAAAAATAGAAATCACAGATATTTCACACGATCATGAGAATATTTTACAGCAAATGGACATAAGAGGCTTTTCATATAAAGACTGAATTTATAATTAGGATTCTTCTTCTGACTGAATCCTTCATCATCAAGCTCCCAGTATTGACTGATATTTCATAGAAGCCCCGTATTGACAAACAGATAAATGTGCCTAGACCTAATCTTAAGTATTCAGCAGTCTCTGTGCATCCGGGTTTTTGCAACGGCAATACAATCAATTTAACCCGAACCCATTTGTCTAAAGCAGTTACCCAGATCAATTACAGCAGCAGACCTCATCAGCATCCCACATCCTACCAGTCACAGGCTTGTCTCTGCATGTTTCTTACTATAAGGCTCCATTTCACCCTCCACACGGCAGGGACTTTATTTAATCAGCCATTTGCAACAGTTGGGAGGCCGTGTCTAAGCCTCAGCTGAGCATGGAGCCAGGGTATAAACCTCACTATCTCTCATGTGAGCAGGGCTTGCTCTGTCTGGATTATTGTCAAACACATTACTGCAGAGCCTAATGCAACCCACAGCCATACAGGCCGGCTGCTCCACTGCTGCCCATCGATTTGACGAACAGGGAGAAAACAACAGGATTACATAATTCATGTGACTGACTGTTCCATTTGTAGTCATGTCCCACTGGAAGAAGTACCTTAGTAATAAATGAGGGTGAAGCTGCTGACTGGAAGTGAATCATTTTAACATTTCTAAACGTCACAAAAGCATCAAATTATTTTATCTGATGCAAAACATGTAAAAACTTTGTGAAATAAAATTTGCATCTGGCCACGCTCAGGAAGATGTGACTGATTTCGACTTGTCAACATCAGGGTGAACAGTAATTTCTGTCTGTCTGCATCTCCTGGCATGTTCTGTCATGACTGGATGTACTCTCCAGAATGCTGCATTACAACTGGTAATAACATTAGGTGACTCCACCTCTCACTTAGTAATGTGGTTTGTGGACTGAAGGTGAAGCTGGTGTGTTTGAACAGTATGTACTACCACACTTTGAGACAATATCTTCAGAAGCCAAATCATAAATGGTAAAATTTAATGTGTGCCAAGTCTCATAATTTTTTTTTTTTAATCTACCTTTGGTTATCACTGTCTGAGAATCTAAAAATGTAAAATCAATACTTCACCAAACAGAACTTGTATTAAGAAAATTACCATTTTAAATAGTCTTACAACCCACAGTAATTCACTAAAACTAAAAAACTAAAACTGTATAGTAAAATAATAATTGGATAGGGTTTAAGTCATTTAATGGATTATGGCCGAAACTGCAACTTCAAATTAAATTTTTAGGCAAACAATACATTTTAGGACAAAATTATAAATTCAAAAGGGAAAAAAAGTCCTGGTTAATGGTGTGTTTTCGATCCCAGTCATTTCCCGATGAGCGTCTTTCCACTCCCCTTCGTGACTAAAACTTAATCCGGATGAGTACCTGCTTCACCGGAATTTGAAACCAACCGTGATAAAAGCTCACACGTTTTCTGTTTATTGTCAGAAACTGTAAAGAGCTTCGGTCTGCAGACTACAAGCGGCCGGTGTAAGCAAAATAAAGCGAACACACGGAGTAATCAATCTCTGTGAAGGAAAAAAAACTTACATATCTGCTGATGAGGGTCCGAAGAGTGCTGAGATCCATCCCCATCCTGTTCCTCCTTCCTCTCCGGACACTTGGTCTCTCTGAGTGGTTTTTCTAAGGGTTTCTTTATTATAGGCGCTAACTTCTTTTTAAATCTCCTCTGTCCATGACTTTCTCCGTCTTCTCGTCTTCCTGGATTAAAAAAAAAAAGAAAAGAAAAGACTCGAGTCTACACTGCTGCTCCCGAAAACTGTAAACTGTACGCAGCTATGGGAGACTTTAATAATAACAGGAGCGGCTGTGCGTCTGTGCGGCTTTTACCACAGTTTGAGTGCAGTTCATGCAGGCACAGACGAGTGCGATGCTGCTCCTTTCGCACGGGGGTGAAACTAATTTCGAGTCTCTCCACCTCTCCCCTGCTCCCTCTCTCCCCCCTGCTCTTGTACCAATAATCGTCTTGTCTTGCTCCGCGGCCAAAGGAGCTTTACTTTCAACCACGTCACGGGGAGCCAGGTGGTTGCTCTGAGTCGAGGTAAGCGCATGCGCACTCCGCTGCTTTTTTTTTTTTAGGGGGGGGACCAATTGATTGGACGCTTCAGTTAATTGGGAGAGAGATTTGGTCGCTCGGGGCGGGACAGTGGACCGAGGACAAAATTTGTCAGTTGTCAGTTTTTTTGTGAGAAACACATTTGACAGAATTTGTGAGAAACACATCACAAACTTATTTTGAAAAGTAAACATCATTTTGTCCCAATATTTAAAATTATTAGAAAGCCAATGAAAAAAATCACATTACTCACATGTCCACTTTCTCTGCGCTGCAGATTAGTTATTTTTGTTCATTCAGCAGAGATTTAATAGATTATCGCAGCAGAAAGTTAACACCCTGAATACAATATAAAGTTAAGGGTTTGGTGCGGTCACATTAATGGTCAGAACCACGAGCCGTGGTGCTTTGTTTCCGGAGGGAAATATTTTCATTCATTTGTCCAACCTCTGTTTCCTGGAGACGCTTTTCGGCGGGTTCTGTTCAAACAGCAGCGTCAAGGTCGCGACAATAACAGCCACCATGTGCGGCTGCGATCTTCACAATAAAAGCCTCATTTTATTCTTCATACACTGCATCAGAAAAGAAACCTTATACATTTTTTTTAAATACTGGCATATTATTAGTACTGTACTTTTTGGATTATTTTAATGATTTCTATACATTCTAGGTTACTTTTATTTGAGCACCGTTGCTTTAAAAAGGCATATCTTTCTGCTCATCCCATTAAAATGACACAGTGAAGTCTGGTGGTTTGCAGTAGGTCCATGTGAGACCAAGGTAAATACACTCAGGGATGTAGACCAGTCCTTTTTTTCTGACACAGTTGTGTAGTATAGATATTGCTGTTAAATGAATAAAGTTGACTCTGAGAGGTATAAAAGTGGAATTCCTGGGCAGTGTAGTTTCTGTTTATCCATCCATGTTTGAACTGGAAACAGGCTATGTTTAAAAATATTTTTTTTAAAATGTATTTCTCTGGCCTTTCCTCCTTTCAGTTCCAAAAGTCAGTATTACTTAGAGACAATAATCACTGTTCGTGGTTACACAGCTCCTGTGTTGTATAATTACCATAATTGAGAAGTAAACATTTGATCCTTGGTCTCTTCCATTCTCTTTTCTCTGACATGATGAATCTTTAACGATTACGTAAATTCCTACGTAAAATTTACACTTTAGTTTGTCTTATGTGGACTTCTTCCGTTTTAGCCCGATATTTTATCACCATTTATTCACACTTCTTCGATACTCGTGCAAGGTTTTACCAAAGGAGTGAGAAATTCAGTGCTTTTACTTTGAAGGAAATGTGGCGCTAGCGGCGGTCATGTTCTTCGAGCTTCTCGCTAACTTGACACAACTTGTCAAAATGGCGTCGCTCGTAGTGGCAGACTGGAGTTAGTTCATATTAATTTGTGGCATTTATTCATTTACTGGCCATCATACGAAACATTAGACACAGCTAACATGGCGACCCTGGATCAGAAGTCACCCAATGTTCTTCTCCAGAGCCTGTGCTGCAGAATTACGGGGAAAAGCGAAGGTACATCACCAAACGTTAGCATGGTCCGCGCCAGTTCAGATACGTGCGCTACTCAAGTATTCAGGAGATGCCAAAGCTAACCTTATTCAAAAATTCGGCACTTTGTCGTTGCTCCTCGTATTGTGAACATACTTATTTTAGCCATAAGATAAAAACATTGCCTAAATCTTTATCGTTTAGCGACAAATTCGGCATATAATTCTCACACCAGACAGCCCTAGTTTTAATAATAAATAAACTTTTTACACTGACTGCGCTGGCTCAACCCGGTTTGTTTTTCCGACGGAATGTTGTAGAAAACGTGAGTGCTGCTTGGTGTGTTGGACATATGCCGAACTTGCGAGCATATAACTAATTTCTCAACGCCCTTGCAAGTGAATCAGCACACTTCAGACTGATGAAAAATATAAAATAGAGACGATGTTGGCATCACTTTAGGTGTGTAGGACAACGGCACGTAAGCGGGGCTAGGTCCGCGTAGCTGTCAGCCAATGGGCTTGGCTATAAGCACACCACGCTTAACAGCTTAATTGCCTTTCCAGTTGTTATTAGCTCTGTTTTGATGAAGTGGTTAGCACCTCACTCCAGCTATCTGTAGGTTTGCTCGCCAGTTAGCTTCCATTCTGACCCATTGACTGTTTGCTTGGTAATTGGATGCACTTGCGTCCGGCTAGCTGCAGGCCCCTGCTGGATGCAGGCATCTCAGAGTGAGGTTAGCATGTAGCATGAGAAATGTCAGTACAATCTTGTGTTTTTCAGTCACTTTGACCCCGCTGTCAAAGACACCAAAGCTTTGCAGTTTGGCAGTGTTGAAATTAATTTTTATCTGTAATTGAACTTGAACTTTTTCAAAATAACTGGGGAAGATGTGGAGTAATAGCAGCAAAATGTCCTGGTCATAACTGATGGTCATTTCTAGGTTACTTCAAAGGGCTGCCATGACTTTTAGTCATTACTGGTTATTTATTTCTCCAGCTGAAGTTGCCCACCAGTTCCAGTATGCAGTACGAGTCATTGGCAGTAACTATGCCCCCACTATTGAACGGGATGAGTTCCTGGTGTCAGAGAAGATCAAGAAAGAACGTAAGTGGCACTTGGACAAATACTACCCCTCAATCACAACACAATCACTGAGTCATTGTAACAGAGGTGAGGAACTCATTATCTAATATATTACTCTGTTGTGCCTTTGTGGCCTTTCCCCAAATTCAAAAAACCTGCCTGACTCTGTTGCTGTCAAGTGGTTTTGTGTATGTCATCCCTGTGTGCACTTTACCTTTTATGTTGGAGCCTCTTCAAAAAAAAAAATCTTTATTGCCCCATAACAGCAAATCCCAGTTGACTTTTATAGTAGCCAAGGTAGCACCATTAGTGGGAAAACATTGATCCGAGCTAAAACCAAAATAGTGCAGCACTTACTGTAAACAATGTTTTATTTATCCAAGGTTTTAAGTTGGAGTTATTGGAATTTTGATAAAGTATTTTTACAGTAAAAAATTAGAATCCAGGTTGTTACTACTGCATATTGAATCCTGAGGCAATTAAATCAGAGATTTAATATTTAGAGCTTTAGCTTGAATCTCATACTCGGAAGCCAGCTGAAGAATTCCAATAACAGTTTGTTTTATTCTATCAAAGTTAGTTTTCTGTCATGCAGCAACAGACAGGGATCCCTGATATTGTTCAGGCCTTAAAATATGTCTTTTTTTTTATGAAGGTCTTATAAATACAGACACCCAAGGTCTTTTTCTATTCACAGTGTAATGGCAGGTTTCTTTGTGCTGCAGAACAGAACGAGCAGTACAGTCTGCATCCTGTCTGCTTTTCTAAGCACAGACGGACCTCGTGTTCCTCACCAATTTATTTCCTGCTGTCTTGTATTTTACTCTGCACTTTTAAACATGGTTATCTTTCTTTTTTTCTTTAAGCGATCGTAAATTAATAAGTCAGTACTGTAAAAATCAGTACTGTTAGAATGTTAACGCTTTAGGAGACTTTGAGAAGCACGTCAGTGTACTGTTATTCCTACATTCAAACATCCCAGCTTACAGAGTTTGTTTTGATGCTGTTGCAGTGCTGAAGCAGAGGAGAGAAGCAGATGCTGCTCTGTTCTCAGAGCTGCACAGAAAACTTCAGACGCAGGTCAGTAAATGTGTTGTTGTGTTTTTTTTTAATGGTCTTATTAACACAAACCATTTCGATGTGAAATGTGCACCGAACAGACTGTGATGATGTTTAGCTGATGGGACGTTGTGTGTGCTTTGCTTACTGACAGGGCGTCCTGAAGCATCGCTGGTCTGTTCTCTACCTGCTGCTCAGCCTTTCTGAAGACCCTCGTAAACCGTCCAGCAGGGTGAGGGACACACACACACACACACACACTCACACTCACACTCACACTCAGATGCTTTTATAGATTCACTTTCCAGAAGCGCTTGTTTTTCCACCCCCACATCTCATTGAAATGGCATAAGGTCAAAAGGCTGATTGCATTGTTTACTATATTTATAGATCACACTGGATTAAAATATTTTTAAGTCCTTTCTTTCATTGTTTTTATGATTATTCATTTGCTTGTAGTTCTTCTCTGGTATTTTATTCCTGTTTATATTCAGTAACAAAATAAGCATCATAATTAAAGTATGAGGTTGACTCTGACTCCTCACTGTCTCTCTGTCCTTTCCAGGTTGGGAACTATGGGGCACTGTTCGCCCAGGCCCTCCCCAGAGACGCCCACTCCACGCCGTTCTACTGCACCCGACCGCAGAGCCTGGCCCTGGGCTATGGGGATAGAAGCGGTGGGCTCTCAGCCAGTGTGGGGACCAGTGGCATCTCCAGTCTGGGAGTCTACACACTGAACGGACCCACACCAACGCCGCAGTCACTGCTGGCTGGGTCAGCATATGTACACACAACCACACTGGTTGAAGACTCAGTTTTCAATCTTTTTCTTGTTTCTGCTCAGTTGTGATGTTGTGGATCAGTGCAGTAGACCTTTTGTTGATACTCTGCAGTTGGTTTTAATGGATCTTAATAGACAAAACATCATTCAGCTCCAGATGCACTTAGTCCACTGTGAACCTGAAGCCAACATAATGCTTTGAATTATACCTATACCTGCTCTATGTAGGTGTTCAAAATAATGTGTACACCCTCTGACACACTATGAAGATTTTTAAAATGAGAAAATAGCATAATCTTTATTATTATTAAGTCGTTAGTGGACATGTTAGCATAGAAAAGAAGCCACTAACATCTTTGTAGCTGAATCACACTTTCCACCTGAAAGGCTCTGGGGAACAAGGTTATTTATCTGATGCTCGTCTTGTAAAAACACTGAGTGTGAGATAAAGGAAGCATCAATTATCACCAGAAAATGAACTTGCCTCTCAGCCTGACCTCTTGCAGATCTGTTTTATGAGGTCATCAGAAGGCCATTTAATTCCATTTATCCTTATTAATAATGCAGGAGTCCTTCAGTTACAAATGACCATTGAGCTGTCTGGATGCACCTTTTAATCGTGAAAGGTCACATCCCCACTCCAAACATAAAAAAAGGTCTCATGGGATTGAATTGTAATTTACACTCTGGAAAATAATGCAGTAGCTGTGCTTTAATTATGCAGAGATGCTTTTAGGTTTTTTTTTTTAAGCTTAATTCGACTTTCATTGTTTAATATGTTGATAGGAGTCATTATGAAAGAAGACCTGAGTGTTGGCTAAGAACAAGCAAACCAACTGCATTTCATCTTTCATATCAACACCAACTAGATCATAACCAGATGTTAGCAAAAGGACAGTATCAGTGCAGGATATTGGTCAGAACTTTGTAACAACAGTGAATGTGTGTTTGTGTGTGTTTTAGTCAACCGCCTCAGTCAGCAGCTGGAGGCAGTCAGCCTCTGGGCTCTCGTCTAGCCTGGGCTCTTCCCGTGAGCTCCTCCCCGTCCTCTGCTCTGGCCCCGCCGACTACCCGCCCACCCCTCGGGCCTCCAGCTCCCTCCACCAGAGTGGTCCGTCCCCGCCGAGACGGTGACGCAGGTGGTGAGTGACATGTATAAACCCAAAATGGTATTCTGCAAGCCGCGCACGTTACGAGCTGAGCAGACCATCATTAATGTGTTTTATTTGTCTGAGTGGTAGTTCAGGCCAGAGAGGGTCCATCATGTTAAAAAAAGACTTTTATTTCAAACTCAGAGCACAAACTGTGTTTTTAATGTACAGTAAATCCTTTGTCCTCTGCTGCTGTAGGGGAGGTGAGCGAGGCGGCGCTGGTGCGAGACATTCTCTACGTCTTCCAGGGAATCGATGGCAAGTTCATCAAGATGAGCGCCCAGGATAACTGCTACAAAATAGACAGCAAGGTACCTGAACCTGCATCAAGCCCTGTAAAGCTTTTAATGGACTAATCAGTTCAGCTGATCACACACGTTACCCAGAGGTAACCTAACAGTACAGTTCAGGTCATCAGCATCATCCCAGAGCAGCTGCTGCAGTCCAGACCACAAGGTGAACAGAGGGAGCTGTTCTCTATCTTTGGGGAGAATTTGTTTCTGTTTTGGCCAGTTTTTCTTCTTAAGTCGAGCTGAATCAGTGGTCACTGCATATTCAGAGTGGATGACATGACATCAAGATCACTGTTGTTGATTGGACTTTAAAAGAAAGATCCAACAGATCAATATAAAGCTCTTTGGCTCTGAGCCACATTGACCTCTTTTTTTTTTCTCTTTTCTTTTCTCTGCCCTGTCAATTTCTTTTATTGCCCCCTCTCATATCATCGACAAGGAGGCCTCAGATGTAACCTGTCCCATATTCTCTCAGTGGTTCTAAACATAGACTTGTGGTCATCTACTGAGACCAGAGATAAATGAGTTAAGGATGGAGATACCACTTGACGTCTCTGTAAAGCTCCCTGGATAAGAGGTTTTGGTAAACAGATGAAAATTTAATGCATCATTAAATGCGAACTCTTCCCTGGCTGGAAAACAAACCTCTCCATGCCAGTAATAGTAGGTACAGTTACAGTTACGTAAATTATGACAATCTCTGTGACGTGACTGCCATCAGATCAACAGCAACTCTGTGAAACAGCGTCACAAACTGCACAGAGGGTCATCTTTTTTTTTTAAAATTGTGATCAGTGTGTTCTGCTGAGGGCCCAGTGCATCTTGTTTTCAAAAATTAATGGAACATTTCCTTAAAACAACAAAGCTTCCAGCCTGTGTGAATTATGATCCCTGAGGCACAGATGCCCGAAAGGACCCGTCTTCTGCTTCGCTGTCGATTTGCATATTTCTCAGTGACATTTCGCAGATGTACCATAATTATAAAGCACTGCTGTTGGCTGAAAATGTCACCTGAGTATTTTGTTTGTACAAAACCTCAACAGATCCACATTGTCACTTCTCACCATAAATATTATACAAACAAGACTCACATCAGGGTCAGGGCTGCCATTATCTAGTTGTTCGCGCAAAAATAATCATATGCCTATGTGTCATTATAAGTCATACAAGTGTTAATCGTCAAAAGTTAAATAAAAAAATGGAGGATGTAGTTTTCTGTGTTGTGCATGTATTGTAATGTGTGCTGTGCCTCACCAGGTGGTGCTGTGCAAATCCCTGAGGGACATCAGCAGCAGACTGGCTGAGCTCGGCTGGCTCCACAACAAAGTCAGGAAGTACACTGATGCCAGGAGCCTGGACCGGGCCTTTGGGCTGGTCGGACAGGTGTGTCTGCGCTTGCCATATGTATTAATTATCCTCTGTCAATATGTTTTTTTTTTTTTTTTTTTAGCTAATCCTCCACTAATACATGTCTCTCCATCTCTGTCTGTCCCCTCTGTGTCCTCAGAGCTTCTGTGCCTCGCTCCACCAGGAGCTGAAGGAGTACTACAGGCTGCTGTCTGTCCTCCACTCACAGGTACAGAGATGAACCGTGTTCAGAAGCTCGTCTGACAGAAAAGATGGAGGATAATTAAATTGTTGTAGAAAAAAATGTTTCTTACTACAGGTTTTAAAATGGAAAACTGTAACTTCAGATCTCAGTTTTGTCAGTGGACTTACCTGTTTCTTGAATTCTACCATCACCAACAAGAAAATCTGTCGACTTCGATCATTGGTGCTTGTTGACCTGTATGTTTGTGTTGTAGCTGCAGGTAGAGGACGACCAAGGTGTGAACGTGTGCACAGAAAGCAGTCTGACTCTCAGGAGGCTGCTGGTTTGGATGTATGATCCCAAAGTACGGCTCAAAACGCTAGCTGCTCTCGTCGACTACTGCCAAGGTAGGTTGTCTATGTGTGGTATTTGTGTTGTGGTGATAGGGGTTAACATATGATGATAGGAAGTGTGTGTTTTAATCTGCCGTGTGTGCGGTTGTGTTCAGGTCGAAAGGGAGGCGAGCTGGCTTCAGCTGTTCATGCCTATGGGAAGACAGGAGACCCACAGATGAGAGCGCTGGTTCAACACATCCTCAGCCTGGTGTCACACCCAATCCTCAACTTCCTCTACAGGTGGATCTATGACGGAGAGCTAGAAGACACCTACCACGAGGTACACACCTCTTTCTGATCATTTACAGACCATATACACTGCGTTTTTCACTCACCTGTATAGTGTTGACTATACTGAACACTGTGGTAATAATCATCCTAAATGTGGTGTAGTGTGTCTGAAGCTCCAGGCCTCCCACAGATCTTTTTTATTATAGAGAAACCATCAGGAATTTGCAGCTCATTTCTGAAAATTGTTCTGTTTAACCCCTCTGATGTTTGACCCCAGTGAGAAAGAATATTGGTGAGAGGGGGAGGGAGGATAGAGGGAGGGGAATAAAGAAAGAGGTGAGGCAGGACAGCTTCTTAAATGAGAACTGATGAGAGGAGTGTAATGGAGAACCTGCTGATGGATGTTTCTCCTTTACTTCTCCCTGCTCTTTCTCTCTCACTCAGTGTATTTATGTGTTCAGCATTAACCATTAGTTATCACTGGACTCTGGTCCTAAGTGCTGGTGGTTCACACAGTTGAGGAGTGGTTCACACATACACAGTCTATAGAAACAGATAAATGATCTTAGACAGAATTACAGTATGTTGATTAAATGAATGATTCCAAGAAAATTTTCTCTTGAAGCTCGTCGCTAACAGGCTGTGGCAAAGTGAAAGATGGATTCAGCAACCCATTTATGAACCTTCAGCAGTTCATAAATGTATCAGCATACGCAGAGCACACGCCTTCAGCATCCCCATTAGAAAGCCAGTTAAAGCTTGTGTAGTAGTCACTGAAGTAAATGGACAATCTAAGTGCAAGTGACAGGATGGAAACCTGTCGTTGACTGCACTGTCTGTCCATAAAGCTGAAGTATTTATCCATCGTTTGAACCAAAACTTTATTCTTATCAAGTTTAATTTAAGGCCGTCCCTTAAATCTACAATAAATAAATCTGTAATTAATTAATCATTCCTTCAACCCCAGTAACTACGTCACATTGACGCCAGTTGGGAAAATAAAACGTTCCACTGTTTATTGAATTGTTTGTGTCTTCATGCATGTGTGTCTGTGTGTAGTTCTTTGTAGCATCAGATCCCAACGTGAAGACCGATCGTCTGTGGCATGACAAGTACTCCCTCAGGAAGTCTATGATCCCCTCATTCATCACCATGGACCAGGCCCGCAAGGTACACACACACACACACACACACACACACACACTCTCACACACACTGGCCTGTAGACACACGCAACTATTTGTGTAATGACTACAAAGGTTCACCACTATAACTAACCATTATCTCCTGCCGGCTGTTTTACCTTAAGTCATATCGGCTCATTATCGTCTTTCCCCTCTAGGTTCTGCTGATCGGTAAATCCATTAACTTCCTGCATCAGGTTTGTCATGACAGAACGCCGCCGGGCAAAATCACGGCAGCATCCAAGTCTGCAGACACACCTAAAGATGGTAAGAGTCTCAGCTGGTCTCTTACTGACTCTCTCTTACACACTCCTGTTAATAGGGAAACAGTTTCACAACACTGTATTTGGTTTCTGGGCATAATTAGGATTAAAAGAGTTTTTGCGACATCTCAAAATGGGACATTATCTTCAGAAAATATCAGCAAACGTATAAATGACATTAAGAAGAAGCTATAACACAGTACAGTGTGCTCATGTTAGAAGCTGGAATGGTGTTGCTGGCTTTATTGCCTCTCTTTATTTAGTTTTGTTTTCTTTTCTCTGTGTTATTGCTGAACCACGCGTACAAATGATGTCATTGACCAATAAGGAGCCCCTTTCTTTGTGCCGTCCTCATCATATTGATTGTTGTTATATTGACGCAGGGTTGTGGACTGGCAGTGATCGATGCTCTTTCCGTTCACTGGCCTTGTCCTCCTCTCCCCCCTCTCCTCTCCTTTTGACTATGAAGTGGAAAGAGGTATACTTAGCCATATTCTATTGATTCAGTCTGTAGGACTTTGTCAGACCAGTTTGATCTGTAGCTTTTATTGTATCTGTTGAAGGACATTACACTCACTTCCCCCTTATTGTCCAGCAGCAGAGCTCTGGATGTTTGCGTGGTTGAGTCCAATCAAACTTTGCATTTCTCGCCTTTTCTTTCTGTTCTTTTCAATTTTTCTTCTTTTTAACCATAGAAACCATAAAAAAAAGAAAGTTCATCTTCAGTGCCATTTTATGAGATTTAGATTTTTATCTGCTGAGCAGTGCAGGTAAACTAACGACGAAAACACATAATGTCGCTGTGTGAAACCCATTCGAGTTAAAACCCTTAGTAAATTCTTCTCTGTCTGTGTCTTTACGCTCTCGTAGCTGCAGAGCTGCTGTCCGACCTGGAGGGGGCGTTTCAGGAGAAGATCGATGCTGCCTACTTTGACACCAGCAAATACCTGCTGGACGTTCTCAACCGCAACTACCTGCTGCTGGAGCACCTGCAGGCCATGAGGAGATACCTGCTGCTGGGCCAGGGAGACTTCATCAGGCACCTCATGGACCTGCTCAAGTTAGCAACAATATATGTTTAATATATATTCTCTTTCATAACACTACTACTGCTGCTTTGTCCTTATAATATTGGACTGAAAATTGGTCTAATTTTACCATGTCCTCATTATTTTGCCCCAGACCAGAGCTGGTACGTCCTGCCACCACTTTGTACCAACACAACCTGACTGGTATCCTGGAAACAGCAGTCAGAGCCACCAACGCCCAGTTTGACAATGCAGAGATCCTCAAGAGGCTCGATGTACGCCTGCTGGAGGTAAAGAGTGTGAGCGAGTTTGTGTGTGTCTGTGCTACAGAGTCAGGTTTCATCAGGTCCTCACCGTGTCATTTACTGTCTCCAGGTGTCTCCCGGTGATACAGGCTGGGATGTTTTCAGTCTGGACTACCATGTTGAGGGACCCATCGCTACGGTAACACACACATGCTCTTTCTCTTACAGTTCCAGACATGTTGGGTATGTTTTTGCTGCTGTGTTTGTATATTAAAACATCTGTGTGTGTGTGTGCGCCCCAGGTGTTTACAAGGGAATGTATGGGCCACTACCTGCGTGTGTTTAATTTCCTGTGGAGGGCCAAGAGGATGGAGTACACACTGACTGACATCTGGAAGGGACAGATGTGTAATGCCAAGCTGCTCAAAACCATGCCTGGTACTTAAACACACACGCACACACACAGCAAACACACCTTCGTAGCACATGGAATTTTATGTTACTTGACGTTGTGCTGTTTGCTCTCCAGAGTTGTCCGGCGTCCTGCACCAGTGTCACATCCTGGCCTCCGAGATGGTCCACTTCATCCACCAAATGCAGTACTACATCACCTTCGAGGTCAGACCATTAGCGGCGCTGTTACCAACACAGGCTGTAAAACACCAGTAAAAAGTAGTAATTACAGCAGGAGGCGATGTGCTGTGTCTGTTAAACACAACACTGCGTGAATCTGATTTACAGCGTCAGCGGGAGCCTTGAAGTTTGTGAGGTTAACTCACTTTTAGAAGGTTGCTGGTTCAAGTCCAGACCAACTGCAAAACAATTGAATTCATGAGACGATAAAAGTTACTGAAAGTAAGACTGAGGTTGTTTTTAGAAATATCATCCGTTCTTTAAGTCAGCCTGATTCAACCACAGGTTTTATCAGGCTGAAGATAAAAAAGAAGATTTCTCTTCTCAGACATCTGATCAAATAATTATAAGAATAATTAGAAAAACATTGACTATGGACAGGTAGGCGTCTTCATTATATCAAAGGTGGATGACACTGACTGTTATATATCTGATTTCTTGTAAGTGTCATTCCCATGCTTGGTTTGTAAAGTGTGTGTGTCTCTGTGTGTTCAGGTGCTGGAGTGCTCCTGGGACGAGCTGTGGAACAAAGTGCAGCAGGCTCAGGACCTCGACCACATCATCGCCGCCCATGAAGTCTTCCTGGACACCATCATTTCGAGATGCCTGCTGGACAATAACAGCAGGGTAACGCACACAGATCACACATCTTATGGAATAAATAAGGTCATGTTAGTAATTTTTCCCAACTTTTGGTTTCCACACACACGATTCCTTGAATTCTGTTTCTTTCCAGTCTCTGTTGAACCAGCTGAGGGCCATATTTGACCAGATCATAGAGTTTCAGAGCGCCCAGGACTCTCTCTACCGCTCTGCACTGGAGGAACTCAGTCTTCGACTGCAGTATGAAGAGAAGAAGCAGCAGAGAGAAGAGGAGGTAAGGAGCGGAGGAGAGGGCAGAGAAGGAATTGAGGTTTCTGGGCCAATGATGAGCTACAGTAAAGAGAGAAAAAGAGCAGTGCGTTTTGAAAGTAATGGCAAATGTAACGTAAACTAAAATGTTAGTGTGATCTAACCTGTCTCAATCTGTGTCTTCTCTCGCTGATTCAGGGTCAGTGGGGAGTGACGGCCGAACAGGAAGCTGAGGAGAAGAAGAGGATTCAGGAGTTCCAGGAAACTATACCAAAGATGCGCTCCCAGCTCCGCATTCTCACCCACTTCTACCAGGTACCAGCCTGAGCCTCCTCTAGGAGCAGCTGTCAGTCATTTGCATTTGGTCTAATCAGCTCTTATATTGTATCTTCTCCTTTTCAAACGTCTTCCTTTTCCGCTGTTTCTGTCCTTCGGCTGCTCCCTGCCCTTCTTTCAGAGCATTGTCCAGCAGTTCCTGGTGCTGCTGATGACAAGTTCAGATGAGAGTCTGCGTTTCCTCAGCTTCAGACTGGACTTCAACGAACACTATAGGTTAGTCTTTTAAAACGCAGCCAGCACAGGTGTAGATTTGTAAGAGATGGAAGTTACTGATGCAATCATCAAGTGATGCTCAAACACGACTTATGTTTGTTTTTTAAACAAGTGCCAGCTTGTTGCAGGCCTTTTGCCTGTTTTTGAGTGGTTTGAAGCACCTCACGTCCCCGACAAATGATGTGATGCGTTTGTAGTTATCTACACAGGCGGTTTCCCGTTTTTTATTTTAAGACACAGCTGTTTTTTGGCTACGTCTGATATCCGATAATCAAACTGCGAATTTTCTCAATGCGAACTGGAGAAAACGCGAAGTGTGAGACACCACCAGCGGAAAGCAGTGAATCTGAGGTTGTGTACCAGGAAAGTGCGAGCGAAATTTTCTTGGAATTTCATCAGCACATATTGAAACAGATTTCATTTTTGAACGAACTTCAGTGGAGCCAGGAGTCAGGTGAGCGAGTGTAGAGAGACAACAGGTTATTAGTGTTGTGTAGTATAAACTACACTGAATTCAGGACCTGTTTAAATAGGGGTTTAGTTGATTACTCTTGAGGTTGTATCCTTCACTGTTCCCTGTACTTGTAAGAGCCAGAGATTCAGTCTAGCAGAACGTAGAGTAGCTTCATTAACTGCTAACTGTTTATAATGTTTCTTATTGTTAATGCATGATAAATGTCGGTGTTAGTAGAACGCACTTACACAATTATCATGCCCTCCACAGGGCCAGAGAGCCGAGGCTGCGAGCTTCACTAGGCGCCACACGAGGGCGACGACTGTCAAATATCTGACATGAAGACAATGGTATTGACAAGCAACGCTTCCGGTCATTGGAGCATGGGGTGTGACATCACAGAGATGGGCCGACCAGCAGGCTTTGAGCACTTCATGTCGAGATGATGTCATGCCTTGGAGGAGCCATCCGGGCACCCTTCTGAACGTCCTGGTGTTGCCGCGGCGGGGGTCACCAAGTGATGACATCACCGCAGTGGGCTGGCTTGTCGTGACATGCAGAGCAAACACCCCTTGACAGACAGCTCGTCCTTCAGCAAGAACCCTGCAAAAATAAATATCAAGTCAATTTGGGAAAAACAATCCAGCTGAGTGTGTGGAGGAAACGAAAAGCTGCTGCCAGACTGAGCTCCCCGCGTCACACGGCCGCCGTACACGGCACGCCTTATCAACGAGGAAAAAACAAAACCTTTCTCAGCTTGGTTGCCAAATCTACTCCCAACACACATAATGTATGTACATAGAGTTTATTCAAACATGTATGTGTGTATATATGCACTCGTCTGTACCTGTGGCTTTGCATCCTCTCACTAGGGTTGGACGGATATGGGTCCGATATTGATATTTTTTCAGTTTTGTATTTATTAAAATGATTAATTGGGGTAATTTTTACTACAGTTACTCCACAAGAGACAGTGTTTCTGCTGCAGATCTTTTTCTCACTATGGTGGGAAAAAAACAGCATTTATAGCATGAGGCGCTAAAACTGTATGGACAAGCAGGAAACTTCAGCGTATTCAATATTTAATATTTATGGTCAGTATTGGCACATGGCTATATCAGTCTAACCCTAGTCCTTCACTCACCTCCTTAAAATCCAGGGTTTTTTAGTATGTCAGGTCAGCTGTCCAATCACAATCAGAGAGAGGATTTGGAACTACATACACAACACACACACACACTCACTCATCTGCAGATAATCCTGCATTGAGTGACGGGAAGACAAAACTGGTTCATGCAGACAGAAAGCCCCTTTGTTACTGATATCTTGTTGATTTTAACTAAATAGTTTTCTGTTTGTCATTAGATTTGTGAGACATAGCAAACAAAGGATCTGGCTTCTGACCAGTGAGATGAACCGACCGATATAAAGAATGTTTTTAAGGGTTTACTGTGTATTTAAATCTGTTTTCTCGCTGTTTCCCTGCTTAGTTTACAGTATGTGCTTTTATGTCTGTATGAGAGATGGATCATGTTAAAGAAAACAATCCTCACAACAACCACAACAACCTCACTTCTTGTCACTGCATAAACAATAAGAACTATAAATGTTCAGATATTTCAGTTTCTTTAAATATTGTAAATATTTCTAAAGCAAAGTTAATGTTTAAAGAATTTAATGGTTATAAATGTTAACTCGGGCAGTTTATTTTCTGAAATACGTCTATTCCCTCATTATAAGTAAGAAAACAAGAGTGATGTTAGTGTTATAAAGTGGGGTTTGCTCCGTGTGCATATGAGATGAAGATACTGACAGTATTTTGTTCAGTGCAGGAGCGTTGTTACTGTTCATCAGCCCTCTAAACTCTTCTTCACCTATATTTTGTCTGTGAAAGACCAAAAAAACTTTTGGATTTGATCATATGTTTTTTAAAAAATGTTAAACGGATGAGGAAAAGCAGCCATGATAATAGTGATGACAGGCTCAAAAAACATCAGCTGTACCCAAACCTAAAAATATCTGTCCGAGGTTTAATTAGTCAGGGTCAGAGCAGCTTTAAATTACCTACTTATCCACTTACAGTTATAGTCAGTCCCTGTTATGTGCCAAAACACAACAGTGAAGGAAAAGTTTAAATTTTGCTTTGGCTCAAAAATTGAGAATCATCAGTCTTAACTGCTGTGATTGGACTTAACTGCTGGATTTCCACTGTACTTCTCATTCAAGTGCTTTGTGCTGTAGAAAAAGGCAAAAATGTTTGTTGAGACTGAAAAGCCAAGTAGCATTTTAATCATCCAGGTATACAATCATTTCCATATGAACGGCTGTGAGCACTGATCTCACCCTGTAGGAGCTCTGATCCTGGATCAGGGACCAGATGTGCTTCAAAGTTAAGTTTTAAACCTTTGTACACCTCCTCATAGTCTTCAGTCTAGTCCATTAGACCCCCCCCATATTTCACGGTAACTTTATTTAACTATATAATAATTCAGAAATACATATTAAACCTTTGTCAGTTTGTTTTGAGTTGTAAGTTGAGTGTGGGGTTTCTTTTTTTTGCTGTTGGAAAAATGGTTTCATGGGGAAATGTTTACTCCTGCAGATTAACAACTCAAACTATACTTTACCTTCTCAGCCTGTACTCAGAGTTCAGCAGCAGATGTCCTCCAGCGTTGGCTCTGGAGTCACTGTCAACAGATTCACTTCTAACAATCCACAGAAACACGTGTGCAGGTTTGGTTTTTGACTGTTGTTTTCTTCTGTTTTTTTCATTGTCGGTGGAACAAATCGGTGCTGCATATGGTCACTAGACCAGTTAACTGCTTTCCGACAATGAATTTCCTTCATTTACATGTGTGAAGAAATGAATCTGAGTGAAGTGAAACACCTCTTTGGACACCAAACTGAACCAGGGTCAGCACTCCTGCACTGTCTCTGTCCTCTGCATTGTATAGCACATAATGTATAGAATATAGGGAAACAAACCATCCTGCTTCTTCTTTAATAAAATGTTTTTCTTTTTTATTTCTGTGTGTTTTTGTTCGTGTTTGATTTTTTATAGCTCTGCCTCTGGGTTGATTTGAATGTGCTTTGACTTACTGCCACCTTCTGGCATAAAGACAGAGATAATAAGAAATAATAATTACATAAAGAGATACGGTCAGTGATGTTTTGTACAGTCTCATTTTTATGTCTATGGGATTTCCTGAAAAGTATAAACAACTGAATTAAGGCAAAACATTCTTATTCAATTCAATTACTTTGAAAATATATTTTAAAAATCACCATAAAGAGTGAGCTCATGCACCGTTCTATTTGCATTTTCTGGCAAAGAGAATAATTGGATGTATGCTCATGTTTTGCAGCTGATGTGATTTGCCTTAAAAGAAAACTGATTTTGCAGTCACTCGTTATTTTGTATTTTAGACTGAGCTGTGTAAGAGCTGAACCACTAGAGGGAGTAACAGCTTTTCTTTTCCACTGTGTGTCCTCTCCACCATCAGACTTTTCTGTCTCATCATGCTGCTTTAGATTCTTTGGTATGAAGGACCTGTTACTGTCCTGTGGAGCCTCTGTAGTTCAGCTGTTTTCATGAGTGAAGATGCTGCTCTTATTCGCTTGTTGTTGGAAGAAGATGCTAACGCAGATCAGTTAGTGGCAGGAAGCAGAAAGTAGTGTCCTGTTGCACACGTACGTTGTCACCATGGCATCTTTTTCCTGTCTGTTTTCATTTCCGTCCCAGAAACCAGTTCTTTCGATTCACTCATTCAGCCGTTTGATTTTCTGCTGTTTGTGGGTACGTGTGTTGTTGTGTATCTGTGCGGCCGCATAAATACCTGTTTATTTGTCCGGAGAACCGTCTCCTCAGGCCTATAAATAACTGCCTCTCATTTTTGTGGATAACAGTTTGAGAAAATTGTCAATTTGGGAATCCAGAGTACGGAGCGGCTGAGAGTCCTGACTGCTGAGCTGGAACAGACACTGCCTGGATCTTCATCCTGTTTTCTTCCCTCCTCTCTATGCTCCATCCTTTTTATGTGTCTGTGTGTGATATATCTAAGTGTATAGAAGTGTCTGTCAGTGTGTTGGTCTGTGACATTGAAATGGTTTCTGATCACTCAAGACATTTCTCCCAGTATTCCCAGCGCCCCTCATGTCATTTTTTCTGAACAGAAATAGCTTTGCACTGCTGACCTTTATATTGAGCAAGACCTCTCTGACAAACTGACCTGGCATCAGTTCATTCTGCACATGTCAGTGGTCTTAAGAGTCTTTGACAGCCCTGGACGCTTTGACTTACTGCAAGTGCTTGTACCATTTTGCTGTTTCTTTTTTACTCTGCAGGTATTAACTCTTACCATTCTCATTATTTTAATTAAGAGTAAGCCCCATTCAAAATATATCACTATTAAAATAGTGATTAAAATACTCATTTAAATAATAAAAAAAACTGTTTAAATAAGTTGTGGGCCTCTATCAAGCTGCATAGAACCTCACTAACACATGTGTGTGTGTCCTTTATGTCAGTGCCCTGGTGCAGTGAACCTCCTCTAATACCTGAGAAACAGATCCAGCTGCCCCTAACAGCCACATCTGCACAGAGGTGGTGTCACAGAGGTGGCACCATAAAGTTCCTGCAAACTACCACTGAGGACACTGAGGTCAGGTGTTTGGTATTTTCTAATGCTGAAACATAGGGTTTTTTTGGTAATTTTAGCAACCTAGAGTTCTACATTTTTATACAGGTGCAGAGTTCAATATGCAACTCTGCTTTTTCACAGTGAAATAATTGAGAGGATCATTAACTTGTCAGGTGAAAACAGGACAGCTGCTTTTTTCAAATTTGGAGTCTAGTTTTCACAGAGCAGCAGACTTTATTCAGCTCTGGTTGACCTGCTGAAACAAAGCAAAAAGACCAACTGTCACATCCCATCATGCATTAGCCACGCCGCAAATGCATGAACCCGAGCCGAAGAATAGTGGGCCATCCTCTCTGTCCTCTCAATGTTCCCCCATTATATTCTCTGTGAATGTCGTTAAAGAAAATGCTGCTTCATTTCCCTGCGACTGACTCAAACCCCCATCTCCTTTTGTACGACCTTCCAACAGTGTTTTAAGGTGAGACAGAGGAAAAAAACTGTGTGTGTGTTGACAACCAGGAACAGACAGCTGACATTTAATGGCATTTTCTGGCAGCAGGTGTATTTGAGAGAATCTTATCAAAGGGATAAATTCTTGTTACTTCTTTCTGTCCCTTTTGTCTCTGTGTTGCTGGACCCACAGCTGGACCCACAGCTTCTGAAACAAAGCAGAAAACACAAGCGAATACAGAAACGCTTGAGGTCGCACGCAACACAACAGAACTGATACAACTTCGGATTTGTCCTACTTCAAGGCCGCAATTTGAAAATTTTTGCATTGTGTCTGAGACCTCAACCTCCTTTGTTCACAGTTTCCTTTAACAAGAGTCTTGAGGATAAATGTGTGGCATTAATTGGACATTTGCATTTGTGGGGTTTTAATGAGGCTAATTAGGCCAGGAGATTGTATTTAAGTCTGATAGTTTTGCCCAGATACAGAGTAAGGTGTGGAACCTAGTCTCAGCTTTGATTGCACTACTTGTCCCCTCATCCAGCCCAAAACTTTCCCCTTTTGAAGTAGTTTCCCAGGTTGGAGTTTCATTTATTGTAACCGTCTAATTAATTGTGAGACGAACTGAGACTCTGGGAATAGTTTTGCTGTTCTTCCTCTGATTATCATTTTTAGTTTAGTATTCCAAAATTAGACCCGACGAAACAGTTAAACATGTTGTTGATGTCCAGATCACTCTCGGCGAGGCTCTGGTGGCCTGATTTTAAGGCACTGATCATGAACAGCAGCATTCCTTGTATGATTTAAACCAGCTACCTTTACTGCATCTTTCACATTCCTTATTTCCTGTCATCAGAATTCCCCAAAATCCCACATACTTTATAACTTAGAGGAAATTCCTTAAAGGCGAAAAAATGAGTTGGAATAAAATCACTTTACATGTAAAAAAAAAAATAAAAAATTATAGCTGCATTTCAAATATCGGTCAGGCGACTGCTGGATGTTCTCCTGAAGAAGACAGTGCCCTAAAACATTGATCTTTAAAACTTGAAATGTAGAAAAGATTTGATCAGAGTTACTCTATGTAGTTTTTCCGACTACATGGTTAATAAAGGCTTGAAATTGTAGCATTAGGTTATGTAAGTGCACTGCTAATGTCTTCAGTGTAAAACCTGACAGACATCACATGAAGAGAAGCCAGAGAACTGGCAGTATTACAGGAATGATGCATTTTGGAGAGACAGAATAATGAAAGGTTAACTCAAAAGAAATCGGAGAAACCAAGATGCAACCAAAAATGGGGAAACTGAACAGGAACAGCTCACAGCGAGAGGGTCAGGCTTTAAAAAAGTCCTTCAGCAGCACTTCTCAGTCTACGTTTTCTTCCCCTCCATCTTCTGTTCTTCACTCTGTCTCGTCTCTTTCCACCTTCAAAAACTTGGGCAGGTGAGCTCACTTCAGCTCGGCTGGATTTCTTGATGTTGCAGCAGGGTTACTTATTTCTGTTCAGGCTCGTCTCTGCTCCTCGCCCCTGCATTACCTGACTCCTCCGCACATCCACATCTTGACAGCTTTGCTCTGTAGTTCCCTATTTTGAATTTTAAGCAAGTCTCACACCCGTACCATGCACTGGCACTCCCGGCTTCTTTGAGACATGGGTGCCTCAGCTATCTCCGCCACTTCTCTGTCACCTGGAAGAAGCAGTGAAAACATGTCTGATTCTTGCTCTATTCACCCCAGATATGTTGTGTTAATATAACACTAGTGAGGCCTGGATGCAAAACCTGGCCACCAACTTGAACAGAATTAGGAAAATCAGACATTTATATCTCTAAAATTCAAACTACAGAATCATCTTTCTCAGATCGCTTTCAAGTTTTCATTTTTTTGGCATCTGCCCCCTCAAGTTGAATTTTATTGAATTTTATCAGTCCTCTCCAAGTCATTACTTGGAGAGGACTGAGCCGTCCCTGCAGGCGCTCAGCATGCAGATAGGAGGGAGTGTTCAGCACGAGGAACAGAAGACATGTCGACCTGTTACAGATCACTCTCTGATCAAATGATTTTCAGTTGTGGATTGTGCTGTAGGTCCTCGGTGTCCACAGGACAGCAGAGCTGCTCGTCAACATGCTGCAGAGACACGACAGTGCAGTCTGGGAGTTGTGTCTAATTATGCTCATGGCTGCAGTATACTGAATCGGCAAGGTTAGGCTGTAGACTGTAGCCCTCACATGAATTAAGGCAAAACAGAAATAAAAAAGGCTTTGTCAGTTTTTAGGCTGCATTCCCAGTCAAAAACAAATAAACCTGCTGGGTGTTTTTTCTTTTCAAATCCTCTTCCTTTTGGAATCGTACTAACTGCCTTTAGAAGGAGCACCATGTGACATTTTCACTGCCATTGCCCCCATAACTGCCCTTTCCCTGCTCATGGTTTATCAACCTTGTGCATGTGCTCCTATGGGAATGACGCAGTTTCACTGTTTAAATATTCCAGAGTAAAGTGCATGAGACAAATCATCTTCTGAACTCTCCAGGTGTAATACCTTCAAAAAGGTCATGAAGACAGTTGGGGGAGAGGGGAGGGGGTGATGGGATGAAAATGTAAATTCTGTCTCAAAACTCTGGTCTTTGTACACAAACAAGCCTCATCTCAAGAGATATCTGAATAACTAATGAGTAAAAAAAGTGATTTGACAATTTCAGTTGGAATTAAGATCGTAGAGTTGAGACTAGTGCAGAGGGTGGCACATGGGGAAAGGTCCTGGAGTGTGCAAAATGGGGAGTGGCGATTCTGTGGGGAGAGTGAATGTCCACAGTAAATTTCAGGGAACTCTGATATCTGACAGTGGCACTAAAGGAAGGGTCAGGGGTCACCACATCGCCCGCTAGACAATGGATATCCAAACCAATGTTCATAGTAATCTTGTGAAGTGGTTGTCCAGACGTGTTGCACCGGAACAAAGCGCTGGATGAACAAACAACTCATCAACATCACCAGTGTGATCTCAGTCACTGAGTGTGACATTTTAGCATCACAAGCCTCGGCTGCTTTAAAGATATTTATTCAGCTTAGATGGTCAAATGGATTGATGGACACATTAAAGGACGAGCAAAGAATAGTTTATTAGCACACTTGTATTCATACGCATGCACAAGACTTCCACCGTCAGTCATGAGGCCTGATGGGAGAAGCTGTCTGCTGGCTGGAAATGCCACCGTCTCCTCCACTGACAGCAAAAACAGAGGGAGAGCCAGATCGACAGACAGAGGGACGTGGGAGGAAACAGGGGTGGGTTTGTTTGTTTGTCCCTGTTTGTGTTGTTAATGTTTGATAGAAATACTGCGGCATTTTCTTCTTTTAGGTAATGAAAACAAGACCATATGTCATCATTATTCCTCTTCTGTCGAGTCCAATTTAGTCCACAGATTATGTTCTAAAAAAAACACAACAAAATTATCACATGGAACGCATGTTAAAATCATTTTAAGAAATCTGCTTTCTCTACATGGCACTCAGGGAATAAGCATGTGCATTAATGAGGGAAAACGTGCTGTACATTATTCTGTAGGGATGTAACACAAACAAACCAAAGCATCTGCACATTTATTTTCTCAGGTTTTAACAAAATACTTGCAAAACTAATGGCATTCCCATCAGCCTCAGCGGTACTTTCTATTTAGTGCTAATTAGCAAATGTTAATAACACGCTAAACTAAAATAGTAACCAATGCAAACACTACCTGACATCAGCATGTCATTGTGAGCATGTTAGCATGTTGATATTAGTATTTCTGCTGCATTCCCCTCTTATGGTTTACAGGATAATTACAAGCAGCCAAGTTGGAAAAACGTGAATCTCAAAATCGGCTGTTTGGATTGCTGTGAAATCTCCCACTCAGTGAAAAGCACCAGAGAAATATCAACAAACCTGTAGCCACGTGGGTAGAAAATCACCGTTAGTGGCACTTACATTTAAATAAAATGCAGCATCAGTACTCATACAACTGACAGGAAACATCTATTGATGTTAATCTGCTTCACGTAGCCCCACAAAGACTCCTGTTTAGTTCGTGGACTGACACACGCTGAAGCCCTGATTCACCTCATGGTCTTCACAGAAGCTTAACTGAGGGGTCTGGTTGTCAAACCAGAGCAGGTTAACAAAGTATATTTCCTTTTGCCTACCATTTAGACTAATTATCGTAACAGCTGCTGGCACACACACCTGGGCAATTACCTGCTGCGAATGCTAAAATGGCTGAAATGGATAAAATGGCTGAGTGGCGTCAGCACCCACGGGTGAAATTGCTGGAAGGCCAGATGTGTCTCACACTATGATAAACTGACAAAACTGTCTGACATCTGGAAGTAAAGAATGTATTGATTTTCCATTTGAGCATCTTGACCTCCCCTGCATGTGACAGTCACTCACATGCACACACACCAATCAAATGTTCTGCTCCATTGCCAGTTGCCAAGGTCACCAAACCTGCACACCTACAGCTGCCTAAAAGCAAAGAAAAACACTTTATTTTTCTTGCTCTTTGTGCAGCAGTTGAGCATTGATCTCTGTCTGGCTGACTCTCCTCTTTCGCTGCTCCAGTCCATTTTTCCCCCTCCGTACCTGCAAAGAGGCAGACAGAAATAAAGCGGCCTATTCTCAGAAATCTCCAAAGGAAGTGCTCTCTCTCTTTCTCTCGAACCATGGAGCTGTGACTTCAAAGCCACTCTCTAAAAATGAGGGGATAAAAAACGCTCGATATGTCTCCTACCTGGCATAGTGGGGTTGTTTTGTGAATGAGCCAACATGCTGAGTTACCTGTCAGGCCCAAAAAGCTGGTTCTTTTCACCCAGCTCAAGCTTATTCTTCCTCTTTTCCATTCACACCCACAGCCCTCTATTTACTGTGGAACAAAACCAACAAAACCCTGAACTGTTCCCAGATGTTTTGCTGTTAATTTTAACTCTAGCTCTTCACAAAGGCACCACAATGACAGCCGTGATTTTCAGTTACATCTTTTTAGCCTTTAGAAACTCCTTTAGAAACTCACACCCAAACCCTTGAACCCTTAATTCCAGTGTTAATGCTTTACTTTACCTACTGAGTCATACTGTCTGCTGTGGCTGTGTTTGGAAAGTGCTCACCCTCATCCACGACATCCACCAGCGCTCTTCTAGTGTCATCTAGTCTGTTGGCCAAATAATTGGCAGGCAAAAGTTCATTATGCTGTGTAATAGTGAGGAATATTAATTTAGTCTCTGCGTGATAGTTGTTTACATGAAATAGATCCATTTCAATTAAACCAAGAAAGAAATGCAAATGAAAAAACTGGATGACAACATGAATACACACGTGTTCCAGATGTTATAAATTCAGAAATGAGGCACAGGCTGTGACTGAGATACACTGCAGGCTTTACAAACTGCAGCCCTCTGACTAGAATTAGTTTGAGCCTCTTATTAGTGAGTTAAGTTGATGAGGCAGCTCAATAATGGAAGCCTTGAATATCACAAATTATAATAGGATATTGGTGTGTTTGTCAGATGAGAGCCAGCCAGGGAAATCATATTCATATGAAATGCAATATTTATGAATCCAGATATTGAAGGCTTCTTTCTAACTTCAATATTAAACCTGCTGAGGTGCCCTTCAGAATCTTGTAATAATCCACTCCTCCTTTCCTCTGTTCTCCCCATCCGTCCGTCTCATAATATCACTTACACAAAGATATCCAAACACAAAGCCGGTGCACGATCTCCCAGCTTTATAATTTAAAGGAAAATGTCCTTAGTTTTTCTACTGTTAACATGCTTCCATTCAAATATGGATGAGGACAGTCTAATTCAGAAGTTTAAAGGAAGCACTTGTTTACCTGATTAAATTGCAGCCAAGGGTTAAACCTGGAGTAACACAGGTGTGTTTATAGTGCTCAGTAATCCTGTCTTATATATTTGTGGTTTATTTTTCTAATTATACATTTCAATATTTTCAAAAATGAGCCTTAAAAAAACTGCTCATTTTTTCTGAGGACATTTTGAGATGGAGAATCTCTACAGTTACACAGTGGCTGAGTTGAAATCTGCCTGTTTGATCGCTCTTAGAACAGACTGAGTGATTTGAATCTGTTTGGTGGTCAAGCTGAACACGACGCTGCTCCACAGAGACCATAAGTGACGCAGAGGTTTGAAGTGGACGTGATTATGTGAAAACCACCCTATGACTCATGGCTTTGTGAGCGTGTGTGTGTTTGTGTGTGTGTGTGCCAGCGACAGCATGATTGGGATGCGTGGTAAAACCCAAATCTTGGGGATTGGATGAGTAAATACAACTGTTTGTGTGGTGACATGAAGCAGTTCTGTGCTGTGATATACTCTGAATGTGCACAAAATTTAGAGTCATCTTCTTAATGTAGAGAAAATGTCACGTCTCTAATCTCACTCCCTGCAGTCCTATACAACACAACATTGTTTCATGATGTAGTGAAGTGTGGATGCATTTTACCCAATTTAGACTTAATTCCGAAAGCTTAGATTTAATGTGCAGAAAAAGACGTTGGATGTGAAGGACACTTCTTGCTCTTGGTTCCATATGGAATAATAAAGCAGATTTTTATGGACTCTTTCTGTTCTATCCATCTCTCTCAGTGTTTCTCAGTCCAGTGCGCCTCATTTGCATGACAGTTGAGAACAATATTGCCAAAGCAGCGAGACAAAGGCTCCCTCTCTCTTTAATTTTGTTCTCTTTTCTCCTTTTCAGTGCCTCTCAGATAATAAAATGTCTCACAGTCCTCAAAGTGTGTTAGACACACTGTTGCCAAAGCTGTGTTCAGAGTAAAACCAGAAACTTTGACAGATTTAAAGCATGAAAGATGGCTGCCAAACATGAGGCCTTTCCACAGCAACCAGTGTAGTTCTTATAAATTTAACAATAAATATTATCTTTTGTGATTTTTTTCTCTCTTCCAGCTGGAGGAGACAGATTTGTTTCTTCTTAATCCAACATCAGTACACACACACACACACACACACTGAGGCACTTCCTCCCTCTCCTTTCAGCTACGATGCTTTCTTGGTTGCCATGGCAGCCAACGAGTATCTCTGGTGCCGGGCAGAAATGGGCTGTGATTGGTTAATCAGTATTCAGACTGCGTGTTTGCTTGACTGGATGCTGCTCTGCCCTACTCCGTGTGTGTGTGAGAGAGAGAGTGTGTGTGTGTGTGTGTGTGTGTGTGTGTGTGTGTGTGTGTGTGTGTGTGTCCATCAAATGTCACTTATCACCTGAGAGATAAGTTATTCCTTTGTCTCTTCCAGCTTTCATGCTTCTCATTCTTCATCATCACTTTCCTGTTGTTCTGAAGAAGAGGGAGGAGTTATAAGTCGATGGTGGGGGGTAATGATGACAGAGGAGAAGAAGAAGAATGGAAAGAGATGAGGAGAGGAAAAGAGAAGCAAAAGGGGTGGGGGGGGGTCGAAGGTGAATTACGAGCAGGGAAAAGAATGAAGAAGAATGAGTGACAGCGACAGTATGATGTGTGTCTGACCTCTGACCTCCATCTATGATGTTTAGTCGGTGGTGGCGGTTTAGGTTGCCAATGGCAGCCTGATTGTGAGTTCTAATGAGACATTTGGACCAAATTTCAGACAAACGCACATCAGTGCATCATGTTTTTCATTTTTTAAGGTCAGACTTTTTGTCCAGATCCTGTTTCACAACCTCAGAAGAGAAAATTCCTGGAGAAACACTGAACATATGGATTTTTTTTTCAGTCAAATGGTGATAAAGAGACAGAGGCAGTAATTACAGAAGAGTGGGGGGGGCTGATCTTAACCTTTCAGAGAGATTGACAGCAGCCCGGTTGCCATGGCGATATAATGAAACTGCAGACTGCCTTACATAATGCTATTGTTGTGTGAAAACCTCATATTATTGCTTATTTTCGCGTCACAGCTTCAATTAAAGGCTCAGACGCTCCTTTGAGGGCCGAGGAAACTCCTATCACACGCTGGTTCACGGGGCCGTTAAGAAAACAGCAGTGGATAACTGAAAACAGTTTGGAGGTACATGGTTTTCATGCAGCAGCAGCGGTGAGGGGCATTGTGTCTTGATGTGTTTGTGATGATTATGGAAACCATCTATGACGCATGCCTTTGTGTGCATGTGCATGTAGTGGAGCGCCCGTTGTCTTTGATGATAATGAGGTAGATAGAAACAGAGGCTCTCAAGTGAGCTATCAATGCCACCTCAAACACACTGGCATGGGCATACTGTGTGTGTGTGTGTGAGAATTTGTGGCAGAAAATCCCAACTGCATGCTGCTTTAATGAAATTAATCAAAAAGACGGAAAATCGAAACATTTTGTGCTGCGTGATAACAAAATGTCATTTTGCTTTCCGGCTCTAATTGGCTGCTTTTTAATAAGAGATTACTGTTCAGCCATTTTGCTTTGTGCAAAATGGAGTTCTAGTTTAGCTGGTGGCCAAAGTGATCTCACTGACTGAATCAAGCTACAATTGGTGGAGCTAAACAGGGCTGAAGTGAGGATTTAAACAAAAAAAAATAAAAATTTGAGGTCATGAGTCCACCCACCTATGAAATGTTTGAGTAGCCACAAAAATGTTTTATTTATTCATTTAAAGTTTCTGTAAGTCAAATAGTCTTTGCCTAGAAACTAAACTTAAAATCCAGCGTGTGTGTGTAATCTTAGAATGTAAAGTCCTCTTCATGTCATTTAACCCCCTGAATTCCCAGAAATGTGGAGGAAATCCCAACTCAAAAGTCTTCTTTCTGGGGGTTCTGATCTCAACATGAGAGAAACTACAAAGTCTGGGTGTCACCGTGCACATGATAACGGAACAAATTACCTAAGATGACAAAGAATGGCGGGAGAAATAACGCATAAATCATGACAAAGTCTATAATCTTAATACTTTAACTAGAATAAAAAAAACTTAGTGGATGTTTAGTTTGAATGAGATGTGAAGCATACAGCATTTTACTGGATATAATTAAAGTTACACTTCTTTCTAAACCCCTTCCCGCTAATTAAACACCATGTTGCCCTTCAAAGTACACCTGATTTAAATTAAATTTACATATGCGAATTTTAATTACGTTCACCTAATTACAGTATTTGCTGGTTCATCTGTCATTTAAAGGAGGCCAGGCGGGCGATGCAGCAGCGTGGGTGTGTGTGTGTTTGTGTGTGATGTGTTTCTTCCTGCCTGTCAACCTGTCTGCATGTATCTGCCGATCTGTCTCTCCAGCTCTCTCTGTACACGTATCCCTGATAGTGCAGCTGTTTAATGGTGCTTCCATAATATTCTGCTTTTTCTTCACCAAAGATGTAACTTGTTATGAAGGAAAAAAGGGAGTTGTGTTGTTTATTCAGAAATGTTGCTGTCAGAAATGAGCATTTTCATCAGAGTTCAATGGCTTTTTTAGATGAAACCCCCCAGAAGATGGAGGCAACACCAGGAGTTTGGCATCGTCTCTCAGCCTACCCAGTCCACACCTTATTTCGTGAATTATCTGAGTCATCATCACAGCTGCCCACATTTCCAGTTTGTTCAGGATTCAAATGGATGAATCAAGTGAAACAAAATTGCAGTTCACCCGATTATCAAGTGAGCTGAGGTCACCCACAACAACAAAAGCCTTCAGATAAAGGCGGATGATAGGAATTGCAGAGACCCCTCTTTAGTAAAAACATTCTGATCCTACCTGAAATGTATGACCATCTAATAAAAAGCAAAATATCATCATCAGTATAGGAGGCTGGGGACTCATTGAGAAGTACAGTTTCATCTTATCTTTCACATTTTTTTCATCAGAACTTCAGCTCAGGCATATTTTTCTCTTTTTAAAAGTAAACTTTTATTACTGCTGTTAATTTAGCTGATATCATGCTTTCAAGATGCGTATTTCAAAATAAATTAATCAGATTCCCACAAACAAAGTTAGCATCCCAGCACACTGGGGCTGGGGAGGTCAGTAAAGGCCCAGTGCTCATTTTACCCAGAAGCCTTTAGCTGGTTAAGCCACTGTCTGCCGCTTCCTCTCGTGGGTTGTATGGTGTGAAAGTAAATTACATGAGACTAAAAGAGCCTTACATTGTCCTTACATAACATCCTGATATAATATCTTTTCAAAGTAGTTCTTCCTGTGATATGGGTGTGCCATGTGAGTAGTGTGTCTGTTTTGTAACCATAACTTATAAGTAATTCATCTTATAGACTATGGAGGGATGTGTGTGTTTTATATTATAGCTTGGAGCTTATAACCTTCATAAAGCCTCTTGTATTGGGTTCTTTTTTTCTATTTATCATTATTTTATTATGTTCAGATTTTCTGATTCTCCATTGGTCTGATACCTGTGAAGCTGAGGATGCTGGTTATATGATTTTCATGGGTTAAAATCAGGACAGGGTTTTTTGCTGTATTCAATGGTTCTTTCTGAATCCCTGATGGTGAACATCCCCCTGTATTGTACCATGTATCTATCTTTATACTCATCTATTACCGTAGACATTGTGTGTTTATTATTATTATTCATTATAGTATTCATTCAATTTATATTAGCAGTGTTTGCCATTTGAACTCATATGGTTAGTAGGGCATTATATGTCACTTCAGCTGCTGATGAAATATTCCTGGAGAGCTTAAGAAAAATAATATGTACTGATAAAACATTAGCACACATGCAGCTGAATAGATTAATAAATTCAGGGTTTCTGTCTGTTAATGTTTAGTTCCTGTAAAAATAATTGGATGAGAGTGAGATGTAAGTCATTCAACGAGTCCCGTCCCACTTCCTTTCTATAAATCCTTTATTCAATATCATTATCTGTGTGTATACAATGGACACAAACTGTACAGTGCAGACAAACTGTTTGCATAATATGTATGTAAAGGTAACTGTACATTTACTGACAGACAGAAATCTCCTTTTAAGTTAGCACCAGTCACATTTTGCGTTTGGCTCGTAGCTAGCATGGTTTGCACTGGCAAGATACAACAGGCTATGAGCTTATTTAATGTGACCTCCTTTATCTTCACACTGCTTATTTCATCTACACACACTTTAATGTGACCACGCAAAGTTTCACTGAATCACAACATATAATTATATGCACAGTCTTATTCATTGTTTTCTGTCATTTTCCACTAACTCTGATCCAGGAACGTCACACTACACATCACAGAGAAAAACCTGATGTTTTAGTCAAACATCGACTCATAAAATTTCTCAAGGGAGAAACACAAACTACACTGGATGGTATACAGTCGTCTCTGATGAAAAAACAGAATCAGGTGTAAGAAAATAACAGAAGAAAAACATGATTTATTCTGAGTATGAAAGGTCTTTTCCATCAAAGCCAGTACAGCAACACTCCACTCAGTGAATGAGGAAGAAAACCTGCACCACCTTTGTATTGACTTTAATGGTTGAGACCTTCCTCAGTCTGGGTAACTTGTTTCTTTACACCTACCTGACACTGGGTTTTCTTTTTATTTTCAAGACTGTGATACGTAGTATGGCTAACCTGGTTTAAGGTTAGTTTCCATCATCTATTTCTACATCTACCTGCACCCAGAGTGACCTCCTGAGCTCTAATCCATCATTGTTAAAAGGAGGAGCAATCATTTTCTTTTTCCTGCTCCCAGACACCAGAATTAAATGTTGATGCTCTGCATTAGTGTAACGATGTTAGTGATATGAAGTCATTTTGATTCATTCCTCCTTTGCTCCATTATTGCAATGATGGATTATGTTCATGTCTCTGTAAGTTGTTTCTGTTGCCACAGGGAAACAAAAGTATAAAATCTAAATGTGTAAATGAAACAAATGCCAAAAGTCACTGTAGCATCTCTAACAGTGCAAACCAGTGACAGAAATGAGCCTCAGGCAAAGTTTTACTGGTGCTATGCTGTAAATGTTTGTTTTGTTTTGATAACACATTTCCTACATTACCACATGCATTAGCCCCCTGTCATCTTTCCTCTTTTAAAAACCATGCAACAAGTGGGAAACAGTCCAAACAGAGAGAGGAGGAGGAGGAGGTGGGGGTTGTAGAAGAGAAAAGAGGAGGTGGTACTAAGTTCTCTGACTGCATGATTACAAAACGAGCAGAGAGCAAAAGCTAGCATAGATACAGTGAACAGAAAATTGGGGATCAAAGGATAATTGAAAAGTAAAATAGGATGAGGAGTGTGTGTGTGTGTGTGGGGGATGAGAGCGTTCAGGGAAAGAAACAGCTGGGAGGAGAGTGCGTTTACTGTCTCGTTTCAGATTCAGATGTAATAAGGCAGTCTTTTGTAAGAGGAATAAAGTGGAACGGGAAAAAGAAACGGCAAAGAAAACCTGAGGGAGACAAGCTACATCATGAGTGCCAACCATTACATGTTCTCGTGTCTCTAAAGTGCACCTGTACGGCTGTGGTCAGGTCACAAAAGCCTTTTTGTCCTATTATGTCCATTTTGCGGCTTCTGATTTCAGAGCTACAGTTCATGCAGGACAAAGTAAGATGGCTACATGTGTACCTGCCATGAAAACACGAGTGGTACTTGTGTGTGGAAATTAAAAGTGACCCAGGTTGTGGTGATTGCTCACGTCTAATTAAATCAGCTGCTCTCTTCCTGTGCGGAGCACGCTGTTACATATCTCATAATTGTAGACTTGGTACCTGGCTAACCACCAGTGGAGAGAAATCTCTCAGGACATGGTGACAGTAATTGGGCTTTCGTTGTTTGAACCAGGAACTGTGATTACAAGCCTGGAAACACTATTGTAGCAGTGTCTTTGGTCAGTAGCCAGGAAACCAGGCCATTTTTCTCTGGCCTCGGCCATAATTAATTCTTGAGCATGTACCACAGATCTTCAATAGCGGCTTTCACAGGATGTGAACCCTTCTGCTAACCTAACAAGCTGGGCCTCTCCGAACTGAGGAAGATTTGGTTCCTATTCCTCTGCCAGCAGTGTAGTACAAATTAGCTGCTTGATAATCATTCAGTGAAAAGCAGTTGCTGTCCTGGAGCCTTGTTAACGATTGTATCTCTAAACAGTTTCACAGGCGAGTACAAAAACATCGTCCTCCATACTGCCATTAAAGTGGCTTCTTGAAAGGTTCTGCTTAGACTCAGCCAGTCGAGACAGCACAGGATGCACAGCATTAAAAAATAAAAAAGGAAGTTGACAGACCTGATTGTCAGGGTTTATTCTTTTTACCTTTTTGCTAGCATCACAACAAATAGTTGATAAACATCCACATTTCTTTGACGTGAGACAAGAACAACACCGACAAAGTCAATAGACGTCTTCTTCATCAGCACCACCATCTCACTTTGCTCTTAACGTAACATCAGACAGGACGGAGCTGAAGTTAAATTTGGAAATCTTGTGTAAACTCTGCTGAATTCCAGGAGAGCTGAGCATTTAGTATAAATCTACAGCCGCCCTGGGTCGCACATCTTGAGCTTGGCTGGGGATGAGAGGCACTCAGATAGCTAGTACTATCCAGCATATATAACACTTTCTGATGAACCAACAGCAGCAACACATTTCACGTGTATTTGCAGATTTTCAGTATCAAAATTACAGTGTGGACGACACCAGCATGAGCACATTAGACTGGAAAAGTTCATGTAATGTTAGCTGGTCAGCTACACATATTTCAGGACGAAGGCAAGTAACAGCTAATGAGATCAGAGGAGAGAAAAATGTGGCGTATGTGAGGAAAAAAATCGGAGAAATGCCAATTAGAAACACTGTGAGCTGTCTAGTATTTTCACAGTCTCTTCAGTTACGGAGTGTATCCTCAGTATGACACAGCGGGACAACATTTAACACGTTAGAGCGGCTTCACTTGTTTGCAGCAGTGCTGTGTTTCACCTGCTGCACAGACACACTCAGTACCTGTTGCCGAAGCTGGGGACGCAGCACATTTTGGCCTGTGCTTGTTTGGAGTCAGAACAATTGCGAGGATTAATCATACAGCCTTGATTTTTGTCGGGAGGATGCTTTGTCTTGTTGTTTCTTTGTAGTTCTGGTAACGTCAGTGGAGGTCATTCATCTTCAGCAAATGAGACAGTGCTTCAAAGATCTCATTAAAATGCAAAGAGGTTATTTTGCCCAAAATTGGGATTCAAAGCAAGAGAGAGATGCACAGTTTCTGTTTCATACTAAATATATTCATTAGCATGTGTCTGCTTCATTGTCACTGATACTAATATGAAGTGTGGGATCACAGTCTTAGTATATCCTCAGCAATATGACTGACTACTGGTGTAACTTCTTGAGGAGTTAATTGGCGTCTAGACTTGCTGTCAAAGAAAGCCGAGTAAACAGAAAGCCTCGGTGTCGAACAGGATTCAAGTCCAGAACAGATTGGTGCCATGTTGACTGTCACAGTGAGAGGACGAAGCATGGGAATCTATTTGGTTTAATTTCATTTGATTTTCTGCCTTGTAGCTTCATGTTTCACACAAACCCACATTTCAGTATTTTCATTTGATGACAACTTGTAACTATATAACACTGCAATCAATGTGCGCTGTTTGCTTTTGGTGGTTTTCATAATCTTCTACAGAAACCACATTTCTAATACTTTCTAAGTAATCTAAGCTGATTTTATAGGCCATTGTGCAGGCGAATTTAAAGCCACTATGTGAAGACTTTTTGTGTTATTGCAGCATTATTCAAATCATTGTCCACAGTCCTGCGGAAGAACCTGTCCGAACCTCATGTGCATAAATTAATTTAAAACAACTACCAAAAAGAAAAAAAGAAGACCAGATCTGAGAGGGACCCATGGACAGTCAGACCCGGGCCATTTAGACCGAGAATAATTAGGCCCAATCCCGAATGCTGTCAATCCCAGCAGAACCTCATTGTGAGAGAACACCAGTGCTGGCGGTAGCATGACGGACCACCTAGCCACGGTCGCAAAGTGTAAAAATACATGTCACTTTTCCAGCACTTCAGTGTTCACACTCCCAGTTTTGTGCCAAAAAACACCCTTTTCACCTGCGATGATTATGCCTGTGATCTCAGCAAAATTTGCTTGGTCCCACTCGAATATCAGACTTGACTTGACACAGAGACCTGAGACCAGTGGTGGAAAATAAGCACTTTCATTTCCTCAAGTATTGAACTTGGGGACATTTTGAGGCACTTGTACTTTACTGAAGTATTTTCATTCTCTGCTACATTATACTTCTACTGCTACACCCACATTTCATTTACTCCCATATATTTATCTGACAGGTACATTTACTAGTTATTTTTCAAATTAAGGTTTAACATAGAAAACAAGAGCTTGTAAACACATTGTTAAAGACTTCTATAAATTGCACTTGCACCATAGAGCAAATTCCCCCTTCAAACTTCTCAGATGGTTTTATTTAAATACTGTCTGAGGCCCAACAAGGTCTCACTTTTCCTTCTTTCCTCCCTTTATACTCATCCTCTCAGTCATGTCCTCACTGAACTTGTGACCGTTTGGAGGAGCTTGACCCCTAGATTTGGAACCACTGGAGTAAATATCAACCGCATATAAAGTAGTTAAAACTAGCTCCAACTCAACCAGCTAAAACACTAAAATGCATATAGGAGAACATAATAATAGTATCAGATGTGATAATGTATCAATATATATATATTGTATATAATATTTTATAAGTTTTATACTTTACTTTAAGTTTATTTAGCTGATAATACTTTTTGTACATTTGCTTGAACTTTTACTTTAGTAAAAGATTTCACGTCTTCCACCACTGCCTGAGGCCTGCGGCAATACAACAGGACCTTACCTGACCAGATTAGACTGGGTCTTGATTCCTAAGAACCCAGTGTCTGGGTCCGAGCCAGATCTGTGCATCTAACACAGTGCTCTTTTTTTTTTTTAAAGATCCACAGCTGCACATAGTGGCTTTAACACCATTTACCCTGTTAACTATCACCCTCATTCCTACCTTTAATTTCAAGTATTTGAGAAGGGAACAGAAATTAAAAGTACTCCCACGTCCTTGAGGTTTGACCCCTCCCTAAAACCTCTACAATATCTGCTACTTCATGTAAACACTGACTGCTACCATGCCGCTCAGATACGAGCCTGCCTCCTAAACTCTCCCCTTGCTACAAACAGGGAATTGGTGAAAATCTTTCTGGCTTCAGCTACACACTAATTTGAGGAACTTGATGCCAAAACTCTTCATTTGACATGTCGACTGATCCCCTCCTCTCCTGAGCTACACTTGTGTCAGCGACGTGGAAATCAGAGCATTCATAAAGGGAAGGAAAAAAAAACCAAACTGTCAGACAGAGAGGTAGAAACTAAAATCTGTTTTGTATCTGTACAGCAATGTAGCTCGATAATCACTAGTGCTTTGTGTGTGCAGAATCGTAAACCACCTAACAAACAGATAACAAAGGAATACTGAGAAGACAAACATGCTTTAAGCTATGTGGTCTCAAATAAGAACTCTAGATATACAGTATATGATCAAAATTAGAGACAGGTTAGGGTGTGTTTGTCTTGTATGTAGTGCACAGGGCCACTTTCAGGTACATTTCATTGTAAGCTCAGAACAGAATGTCTTTTGCCAAATCTTAATTGATCGATGACTAAGTATCCTCTGAATCATCAGTGCTTGGTGTTTAGAGTGTTCTCTTTTCCCGTTGTTTGCTGATGTTTTTAATCTGTTTTTTTTTTTTTTAAGATCGAATCCAAGTGGTCGATTTTGGGTGGGGGTTGTGTGTGTGCGTGTGTGTGTGTGTCTGTAGCCACTAGCAAGCAAGCATACCCGGCAACAGAAAACAGTATTATCGGGGAAGGAAAAAGGGGCCTCATTCTTACAGATTGTCACAGAAAAATACCGGTGAAGGCGACATTTTTTTCAGTTTTTCCGTTTGTTTTGTGTATATTTTTAAGAAGTCATGTTGTCTCCAGTATGAGGGCATGCCACTGTCCCAGTTCCAAAACATCTGGCTGGCACTGGCCCATCTTCCTCCCCCTCCTCCTTCCCTGCCACCAGCCGCAGTGCTCTGTCCTTCTGGCCCTGCCCCACTACACCTGATCCGTCCAATAGGGAGAGAGGTGAGGCAGGGCGTGCAGGCCCCACTGCTGACCAGTCAGAACTTGAGCTGTTGTTTGTTTTGTTACCTTTTGTTGTAGTTTTGTGTTTTTGAGAGCGCAGCAGTGGGGCGAGTCTCTGGCTTTTCCTGGCCTCTGGTTGGCCAGAGGAGGGTAAAAAGGGGGGTGGGGTTATGTCGCCTCCTTGTCGGGTTTGTTGACTGGTTTGCCGCCGTTCATGACCACCGGTTCGCTGGTTGTGCTTTTGGACGGCGGGCCCCCGGCGAGTTTAGGCACCGCCTCCCCTACATCGTGCAACGAAGGCTCTCGGTACATCGCAACTGGTGGAGTGAAGGGAGATGAGGAAAAATTTGAAAAAGGACGCCAACTTAAAAATACATATATATATATATATATAAATAAAGCCCTTGTTCATGTATGAATATACTGCGTGTTACCTTCTATAGGTTTAGGCAGGAAGTGTGCAGCTGGTTTGGTCTTTTTGACCCTGTTGCCCTTCATGGCCTGTCCCTCTTTATTGAGGCCCAGATACCAGGCCCGGCCCGACTCCTTCTGTCTGTAGAGCATAGAGCTGTAGATCACATAGTAGTTCTCAAACACCGACTCCTTAAACTTACACTCCGCTGTAAACAGTTCCTGAGGAGAAACACAGACAGAGAGAAAAAGAAATGTTGGTCATGTTATTTAAACTGCAGCAGCAAATGTGTTGTGTTCATTTACACTTACAGTGTGTGTTTCACTTTTATTTATTTTGCTGTTGTAGTTGACGTAAAATCAGAGAGATTTCTCTGGTCTGACATCTGATATAAAAATTTATGAAACCACATTGACCAGCCACAAACAGGGAAGAGCAGCACAACACTGACTGAATGGCGTGTTGCATTAATCCGTGTCATTTCCCCCGATGCTCTCTCTGTATGCACACGAATAAAGAAACTAAACGGATAAAAAAGCAGATTGATTCTGGCGACACAAAGCCCCAAAGATCTCACCCTCCCACCCACATCTGCTCTGCTGCTATGTGTCAAAACTCTTTTCCATGGGTGCCGGCACCTCTAGAGGAGCATATTTCAGCACAGAAACAAGGTGTTATTCTTACTGGGAGAAAAATTGTCCCTCCCTGGTGTCCTCTTGCACTACTGAGTCACAGCAAGTATAAAAGGCAGCCTGACATAAAACATTCTTCTTTTGGGGAGGTCAGGATTCAGGTAGCCTGTGAAGTCAGACTCCAGCGGCACTTTCTCAAGCAATAGTTACAACTAAAAGCCGAGGTGATATATAATAAATATGATTTCAAGTGGGAAGTTTCCACTGTTCACAGATTTTTATATGATGTGAACAGAGCTTGAAATCAGTCAGGGATACCAGACCTTCTCATCAAGGCTGCAACTAATGATTTTTTTTATCTGTTTACTTTTGATTAATAGTTTAATCGATAAAATGTCAGCATGACAGTGCTGAAAGTGCTTGAGTTGACATTTTAAAATTGCCTCTTTTGTCCAAAGAGCAGAAAATATTTTTGTAGTGGTTAATTTTCTGTCGGTCAGCTAATCAATGAAGGGAGCACATTTTTAGGCTTCCAGGCATTATAAAGCAGTGTGGGAGGAGCAGGCCCAACAGCTTCTCTTTTTACAGTAAACCCAATACATTGTTATTTTTTAATACTTTTAATATCTCGATAAAGTTAAATTAAACTTTAATAAGCCATGTGGGAAAATTGGATTATTTTTCAGTCATTATATGAAAACACAAGTAATAAATACAACAGTAAGATTACGTGGTGATATAGGAAATCAAAAGCAAATTAATCACAGCGAGACAACTTTGTTTGTAATTGATGTAGAATGGAAACATTTATGCAGTGCATATGAATAAATAATAAATAAAGAATAATATAATATATATGTGCAATACATAACTTTAGAAGAATACCAAATATAGAAATTTAAAATATTTTGAAGCTGCATCATTCGATCTTTTGACCATTGTAAGTCCCATCATATCATCATCTCATAAAGAGGCTAAAAAGATTCTTAGAGCTGAGGGTAACTGCTGAGTTGTTGATAATTCTCTCTGGGTTTGTCATTACATGTACTCGTTGATCCATTGTTGATATAAAAATATAGATTAATGCAGCTTTAACTAGCCCTGTTTTATTTACTGTAGTGTTGTAATCAAAGCATTTATTTTATTTCCCATTCTATGACAAGAAAAAGTAATAGTGTTAATAAACTGCTGCTCATATGTCTGAGGAGGCTCCTGCCTACCCAAACAATCACCCACAAGGTCCCAAGACCCCAGATTGGGAAGTGTTTGTCTAGACCGTCTCTTATTGGTTGTTGTGGGCCTCTTGCCAGACACAGACACATTGTCATTCAGCTCAGGTCTGTCGGTCCGAGTCTCATAGCAACATGAGGAAGAGAGGCGACACTGTAGCCGTGGCAACCAACCAGCGCTGAGAGGGAGGGGTCAGTGAGTGTGTGTGTGTGTGTGTGTGTGTGGGGTGGAATGCAAGAGCAAGAGAGAGAGAAACAGACACGTACACAAACACTTGCACTGGTTATTTAATATATAATGTTCTGTATCTCATCCCCTACCACATCCACTCATGCTAACATAGGAAGACACTTAATAAAGGTAGAGCTGGGTGGCACCAATACACAGCTGCAAGGGATCAGACACTGGCACGCACACACACACAAACACACACTTGTGGCTCTGGGGGATGAATGGAGGGAGGTGCAGGCTGGGATATGAAATCTGACTAAATGATTGGTTGGCAACAAAACAAGACAGGTGATAATGAATGAATGCTCTATTTATTGGCAATGTCAGTGACGCACACACACAAACACACCACCATAAATCTAATGTTCTCCTTTGGTAACCGCGGCTTTGATTTGCATTAACAGCGTGGTTGTTCTCTGTAGAGCTTAATATTTTTCATTCCTGGATTAAATTAACTTAATAATATATATATTTAGTCTTGACCTGCACCCCAGATTCATTATTCATTTGTTAAGGAGGGTGATCTTTGCTGGTGTGCAGAGACAGAATCCAGACACTTATTAATGTTGGTCAGAGAGGTCATACATCATTTAATGCTGCTTTTAAAATAAAAGATGTTTGATGTCTCGTCTGAAGCGGCAACATTTATTCCCGACTGAATTCAGAGAGAAAAAGTGAACTATAAGAATTACTTTAGATGAAAAGCTCACAGCCTCACAGGTGAGTCATTTTAACAACACTGGCTGTCTGAATGCGTTTCTGTCGTCATTTCTAAATAGCCACGTTCACAAGCTGCCCACAGAAAGAAGACAGGGAGAAAGAATGAATGAAAGAAATGGAGGGTGGGGTGTGGGTGGGGGGGTGGAAATTGGGACATGAAGGAGCGAAGAGAGAATAAATCACCCAGTGAGGAGGACGACGCCTCCTGATTGGAAAAACAGCAGGGGATTCTCTCTCTCTCTCTCTCTCCCTTCTCTTATCTTTGTGTTTTTCTCATCGCTCTTCTTTTTTTTCCCTCGCTCCGTCATTTCTCTGTGCTCTGCAGAGATTTAGCAGAAGTGAACACACTGCACACATGCATGCACATCGTTGTCTTCTGAATTGTGCGCACACACATGCATGCATGCTTGGCTGAGTAGGTGCTGTTTTTCAGGCAGCCATAATCAGATGGAGAAGAGTCCATTAACATGTTAAGTATCCTGCTCCGAAACACACCAAATTGATGCAGGCAGCACTTTGTCCCTCGTCCATTACAGACCTAAAAATAAGAAACTCAAAAACAGAGTGGGAAAAGCAATCTCAACTCTTGGCACGGCACAAGGCTCCTCTAATATCAAAACTTGGCAACTAGCTGCCCAGTGCTACCACAGCTTGACTGCCGGCCACTGGGAGCTTCCCAGTAAAAGCACATTCATAGCACAACAATACCCTATTGTAAATAATAACTGTACTTGTGTATTTTCTCTGTTTTCTTTTTTTATATATATAATTTATCAAAGCTTTTAATCCAGCAGTTAGGGACATGTCTTGTTAAAGGGAGGTGGATGAGTGGCACTAAATATACTGTGAGGGAGGGCAGAGAGTTCAGGCTGGTGACCCCGATGATCAGCGGTGACTGTGAGGTTCTCAATTCAAGACCTGTCTTTACAGGCTCATAGGCTAAAGACCGTAACCGACGTGCACCTGCTCACTGCTGTTGCCTCATAACGGGGCTATGGAAACCACAAGGTCAGGCTGGGCTGCTTGTGTTTTCTCCTCCAGGTTTCTGATGCCGCTGGAGATTGTTGATAATGAGGTCAACAGGAGTGGACTGAAGAAAGCTCAGTAATGGCCCATTCAGTAACACACATCTAACAGAGCCATTTCCACTGCCCCTTATGCTTGTTGCAATTGACTTTCTCAGTCACAGTGTATGAAAAAATGCAAACACCATTATCCCATAATGATTGCACAGCAATAGTCTCCTGTTCAGGAGGGAGACAAGCAAAACCTTCCTGTTATTTCCATATATTAAACAAACAAGAAACTAAACACTCTTAACATTGAGGTACATGATTAAAGTAATAAGGCAGGTTCTTCTGATGTTCCAGTGATGGTGTGAAGGGGTGAAATATGACTCTTGCGGTGCTAAAATTATGACTTGACCAAGTCTATTCTGTCATTGATCAGCATCACAAGATCCCAAATATCCAACAAATCCTCACAACTACATGACAGAATACATCAAAGTGAGGGCACAGTTGTTCTACTTGTAACATTACTCAATGCGACTAAGCTCAAGGTGTTTTTCATCCCAGTGTGTATGTATATGTGTGTGTGTGTGTTTGCGTGTGTGTCTTGTTTGTGTGCACAGCTTAGTGAGTGGGTGTGTTTGTTTCCAACACCAGTTATTATCACAGCACTAATTACCCAGGGGGATTGTGGGTAAACAAATCACTCTAAAGAAAAGAAGACCACAGAGAAGAAGGCAGAGGAGGAGCGGAAAGAAAAGTGTTGGAGCACAAAAACAAAAGAGTAAAGCGCGTGGTTAGAGGAGGGATATGAAACGGTGTCCTCCATCCCTGACAGACTGAACCGAGGCATGAATCTGTCTCCCATCACAGAGTCGCTCTCAGCGTGTGGGGAACTCCTCAACCACTTCAGACCTGCGCACCTGATCCAATTACACTGTTATGGATATGAGCGGCTCTTAATTGGATCAGGTGTGCAAGAGCTGGAGCAGCGACTGGCAGCACAGGTACACTGAGAGAACTGTTTGGGAAACAATGAGAAGATTGAATTCCTTTTATTATGCATATGCACATAGACACAAGGTAACTAAAGATGAGTGACCAAGTAGGGGTTCTGTGTTATGGCTAACATCACGACTGTTAAATTATTCAAGTTAGTGCAAAGTTTATAAAACTGTAACTTTAAATTACGCAGTATTTATTTGATTGGCCAACACAGCGCCTTGCTGGATAATGTTGAAGTGGATCAGAGCATCCACCTGTTGCCACTGTATCCTCTCCTCTATATTAAATGTGTTATGAGTTTGTGGGTTTTGTAGATTTCGAGTCTTTGCACGGCCTAACAGAAGCTGCTGCCTGTGATGTGCAGTACGATTGCGTGGATAAAGCCTTACACATTCACCAGTAACGACTGAAACGTCACCAGCAGACGACAGTTTTGTCCAAATGTTCAAACCTGCTGTTCGAGCTTGATGTCTGTCCTGTGTTACTTCAGGGCCATGATTGCCGTGATTCACAGTGCGGCATCTTTGAAAAGGCTCACCAGTAACTAATTCATTCTCTAGTCTGCAGAAAGTGTGTGTCTGTGTGTCATGACTCACATGGCTTACATTTATTCTCTCTGCCACTCCTCTTCCCTCTCATCTCTCTGGATAGAGACATCACAGGACTCACTCTGTCTGAGTGCTGTACTGGCTGTGTTATGAATGGAAGCACACGCCTACGTACACAGACATGGACCACACATAGATACATACATATAACACACACACGGACACACTTCTGTTTGTTTAAAACAACCTGTTGTAGGAAAACAGGCTGTAGCTCAGAACGAGAAAAAAAATAGAAGGAAGGTGAAAAGGAAATGGAAGGACAGATCCACAGCGTGGAAAAAGGCTCTCCTTTTAGTTTTAACACTGTAATCAATGAAATAGAACTGAAATGATTAATCAGTTGATCGTCGATTGGATGTTGCAGCTGTAAGAGCTGTATGAGACCTAAACACACAGACTCAACGCTTTGACACCTGTGGAGGGATCTGTTAACTACATCTGCTTTAAAGCTGCACCTAAGTCAAAGCTGGCAGTTCTGTTATAATCTTACCACAGTATGTATGTGTGAGCTCTCTACTGGTTAAATAATAGTGGTGAATGAAATTTGTCTTTGAATTAACAAGATGCTGTATTTTTTTAATCAAAATGGAGGGATTTTATTTCTTATCTAGATCATCTCCTAAGTCTACTACACTTCATTTCAGCGCCAGGAGCTGTGTGACGATTTATACTGTGAGATTTCTGAAACTAAATGTTGTAGAGTAAAAGGAAAATTTCTGGGTACAAATAGTTTTAGAGGTGGACTAGATTTGACCACAGGCTATTTGCTGACCCCTGCAGCACTTTAAGATCTTTCTCTAACCTGGACCTTAAGGGAAGGAGGCAGATAGAGGAGATAAAGTATCAGCAAAGAAACAAGAGGAGCAACAAGAGGATGAAAGAGATGGATTGAGGGTGGACTTGAATTGATGGTGTTTGGGCTCTCAGGACCTCTCCGGCAGACAGACTGGGGCTCTAACAGTCTGACTCAGAGAAGCTGGCATGGAGGAATACATTTCCATATCTAATCTTGGCTGGTGGACAGTCAGCACTATTCAGATTTCAAAAACAAGCAGATTTCAGGGGGACACTGCTGTACACGAGCCTCGGTCATGATCTAGATAAATCTCATGACCAAACTGGTAAATAAACAGTTTAACTCATTATATCCACAGAGAGTACTTAAAAAAAGCTTTCAAATCTTCCTCTTGCTTGTCTCTGTGGAGAATTTTGGTACAAGAGTTATTCTCGACAGGAGAGCCTTTTTTAAATAATCTTCTCTTTTTCCTTAACATAATATTGTCTGTCTTCTGTCTCACCTTATTCTTAGGAGTAGCAGTAAAGGCTCCGTGTTACAGGAAACGTGCAACAACTTCACTGAAAAAGTCCATTTCCTCTTTCACCTCTCAGGTGTCATCCTGACGCTTACACCTACCCAACAACCCTGATCCACCCACACGCGTACACACCATGCCAACGTGTGTATCACATACACACTTTTGTGCAGTAACACACTCGTCTCATTCACGCTCAAACACACACACAGAGTCCCAAACTCATCAGCACTTTTTTTTCCACTTTCTTCCCCAGCATGCTCCATAATTATCACATAGCAGCTCATTGCACACTGTGCCATCTGTTAGTTGCACACACGCACGCCCAAACCCACACGCGTGCACACGCCACACGTACATGCACAAGCACACACTGCCAGATGCTCGGGATCTGGGATTAATAAGACAGTCCTACCATGTATAAACTAAGTTTGCAGCATATCATTACCCATTTGCAATAAGAGGATAAAGAATCTTATTGAAAGCAGAGCAGCAAATTGAGGAACAAGCTCAGACTTAACTAGCTCTGCTGCATGGAGGATGCAGTTTCTGACACAGGGGTGGGAATAAAATGAATACCCCAATTAAAACGATCTCAGAATTATCGTGACAGTAATATGTTGCTATATTGACAAAAGTATGAAAAACCATCTTTTATTCTGGTGTGACCTGGTGGTTTTCAGTGTGGCAGTGAGACAGTTATCCTGGGTTTGGAAGCATAACACAGGCTGTAAACTTGTGGCATTCAGGACTAAAAACGAATGTCATGATGTTTATTTTTTCTATCTGCCACTGACAAAACACTTGAATTGCATTCATGTTTGTCCATTAGACACAGAAACAAAAATAGGATCCGCCAACAGAAAATATTACGTGCTATTACACATTTGCTCCACAAACACCTTTCCATGCACCCTGTTATTCAGTGTTCAGTACATCATGTTCTTATTAGAATGATCACAGTGCAGTCGCAGTGTGCTTAAATGTTCTTACTAAATCACATCTGTTAAAGCAGGAATGTCAGGCTGTGTGTTTGTGACCGTACAGTATGTGTGTTTGTTCCTTTTGTTCTGGTCACTTAGACAGTCGAGAAGGATTCAGCTGCCGTCAAATACCAGCACTAAGAAGTCTTCACACATGGTAGAGAAAATAATCCAAATCAATCAAACCAAAATATAGCTACATGGAGATTTATCATCATCTGCTATCTGCATGTTATAACTTAGATTTCTGACAAATGCACCACTTGTAGTTGATGCTCCAGGATTTTGAATCTGATTTTAATCAACTTCCTGACACGTCCACGGCAACTGACCTGGGAGGATAAAACATAATCCAAAGTCTGTGTGAACCTGAACCAGCCAGTTACAAAAATACATGACGGTGAGCGCCAGTGCTGCAGTTCAGACCAGGATGAAACAAACTGTAGCTGTAATAGCACCCTCGTAATGTTTAATGATTATCACTTCAGGCACAGTGGCATCATCCTTAGCTCACTCTACAGCGCACTACACTCACCAGGACCTTTGCAGCAACCAATTAAACATCAAGCGGAGCTAACATCATGATAAATTAGACCTGCTCTATGTAATTTATATATTTGTTATCATGTTGCCTGCAAATCAGTCACAGAGCTGGAGCATAATAAAACATCCACACTTTCTCTCTACGCAGCTTTAGATGGGATTTCTACTGTGTGTGTGTGTGTGTGTGTGTGTGTGTGTGTAGGGGGGAACTCCCCCTCTTCAATTATTTACAGGCAGCCCTCATGCATCTGTGACTTTCAGCGACAGGCTGAGAAAACCCAGCAGAGCAGCACAGATCTCCTTTCTCCTCCTCTCATCCCTTTGTCTACGTTTTTCCATCTTCCTCTCATCTCATCTTTTTCCTGTTTTGCATAAAACTTTCCTCCTTTGCTTTCCTCTTTCCTCACCACCTTTAACTTCTTCTGACTGTAACCGTTTCTTTCCTTCATCTCCATCTTTTCTTCCACCGTCTGCAACTGTATGCAACACTTTGTTCCTACTTCCTCTCCATCCGTCGCTCGCTGTCCTCTTTTTTCATCTTTTGTATACCACCTTTTTACTCCCTTCACATCTTTTTCTTCTCATTACCTCCATGTCCTGTTTCCTCCTCACCTCACCTCCTTTCCTTTGCCTCCCACCCTGGCCTCACCTTTACTCCTATCACCTCTCCCTTTCATTTCCCTCCTTTCATCTCTCTATCACCTCTCCTTTCCTGTCTTCTCCTCCCATCACCTCCTTTCCCCTGCTCTCTGGCTATTGTCATCTCCACCCGAAAAAAGAGAAATGAAGTGGAGGAAAAAGGGATGATGTCAGGGAGGAGAGACAATCAGTGAAGGAGTGTGAACTCTCTCTTAAGAGTTAAGAGAAATAATTCATATTCTGCTCCAGCAGATCTCCTCACAGCCGGTCGCTGCTCCTCTACCTCACTTCCCCTCTGTCCTCCTCGCCTCCACCTGCTCTTCACCACCTCCTTCTTTTCTTTATCCACTCATGTCTTCCGTATTGTCCTGTATCTCCCTCCCTTACGGTACGTCAATGATTTGACAAGATTTTCACTTATTGGGATTTTTATTTTTCATTTTCCAGTTTCCATTTACAACGTGAAGAGATTTAGTTTTGTTTTCTTTTTCTGAATATTTTATGCTCAGGGAGGAGATGCTCCTGGAAAGGCAGTTAAGGACATTCAAACTAACAATTAACATATAATGAAATAATTCATGCTTAATGTATTTTTTCCCCTACCCTTTTTCCATCTCCCTGTCTCTGTCTAATGAACCAGTCTCCAATCTTTTGTTCCACTAAAGCCTCAAAAATCAGGTCTTTCATATTGTCCTCTGACATAAAAAGCTTTTTGAGTTATTATGCACTTCTTGCTCTGTGTATTAGTCACAGTCACAAACTCAACCCGGAAACTTCATGTAATTTTTATTCTCACGGCTTCCAGTTTGCTTTTGAACTGATTTTAAGAATCAATTTCAGCTCCGTGCCTCTTCTTTAGAACAACATACATATTGTTTGAATGTTATTTAATTTGTCCCTTAAATCCTCCTTTAAATTGAAGCTTAAATGTAGGTTACATATTGTGCCATTCAGAGCAATATTTGCTTGTAACTGCTCTTAAAGCTTGTGATCCATTTTCCCTTTTTTCGCTCACACTTGTGTCGTCCTTCAGACAGAGCAGCAGAGGCTCTGCAGACAGACCCCAGTCCCTGGGCACAGCGAATGCACTGGTCTGTACACGGGGCTAACTGAGGAGCGGTACCGAAATCACACAGTGGGTCCGCTGAGCAGAATAATGAGAAAATACTTCATACTTTAAATGTTAGTTTGCACAAGAGCTGAAATCAAGAAAATAAATGGTGAAATGTGTGAAAGAATGACACACACCTTCTGTCCGGCTCCAAAACAGCAGAGCTGAATACAGCAGCTCAGGCTGGGAACTGCTGTTTCATAAGTGTCCATGCTTACATGTACAGTACACTGTCTGTGTTTGTGTGTGTGTAGGTGTGTGTGCACGCTCACCGAGGAGTAGAGGTGACCCTCTCCGTTCATGGCGATGTAGAGGCCAGTCTTGACTGATTGGATGGCCACGACTCTCAGACCCACAGGAATTAAGTTAAACAGAGCTGAGGAGAAAAACAGACAAACTGACTTCATGATGATGTGTTTCCTCTTCGTGTGTGTGTATGTCTCGTCTTGAAATACAGTGCTCTGAGCACTGAAACGGTCGCCTGTTGCTCAGTTGGTTTGGATGGTTGGTGAGGTGGAGCAGCAGCTCAGCCTCGTGGGGCTGGTTGAAGGGCTTTTAGACCTGGAGTTCTGCAGAGGAAGATGTCTGCAGAACACTGACTGAAAATTCAAGCCTCTGCTTTATATGTTATATAATACACATTATTTTATATAACATTGAGATCTTGTCCATCTCCATGACTGGCTTCTCCTCTGGACCACATGTCTAAGTTATGGTCCACCTCATGTCAAACCATTCCCTCTTTGTTTCTGTGACAGGTCATGGTGTCGACAGCTGTAGTCATAAACAGCCTTTATCAGATTGAACCCAGTGATTTACGACACGTTTGTGCAGTTTAGAGGCTTCTCTGAGTCTGACTTGGAACATTTTATCCATTTTATCCGTTTTATCCATTGGATATTTTGTATAGTTCAACCAAGGTAAATTTAGTTCATGACATTTTTATTTTTCGGCCGATTCTTGTCTCTTTTTTCAAGGGCACAATCCAGCTCTGAGCTGCATCAGGTCAGTGTTATTTGAAGAGCAGCAGTCAGTGACGGTAAAGGAACAGAGCACTGATCACACCCTTCTCGCCTTAGGCATGTATTTTAAAAGTCAGTGTGAGTGTCACTGCTGTTTTGTTCACTGCCTGAAATCCCTTACTGTCTTCTATCTTCTTAGATATATTCCAGTTATAAGATGTTAATGAGCATTTTGTGGCTGTAATTGTGAAAGTCAAGCTTCCACATTAACAATTGATTGAGAGATTAAACAAGGGGAGTCGTGTAATGAATGCTGAGGTTGTTTACGAGCAGGAGGCAGCTCTCCCAGTGTTCTTTGGTGTTCTGGTATTCTTATCTCTTTAAAAATGTTTTATATTTTCATACAGAAAAATAAAGGTTATAACTTCATAGCAGCATCGTGAAACAACTCTGCAAAACATGACTGTCAGCTTCTCAGCGACAGAGAACGTTTACTGACTTTCTGTGAAGCAGAAACCTCGTCGTTGTTTTGCATGACATTTGGAATTGAAGGTATGTGAACAAGCCTTTGGAGGTTTCGCAGGAATCACTTACAAACATCTATGATAATAATCTGCACATGAAGCTGCTGGAATTGACATTAGATTGACATAAAAATTGAGTAATACTCCAGTCGCACTGGAACTGTGATTTCAGGTAACCAGTCAGATGAAGGAAAATCTATCAGCTTTCAAAACTCATGTTACACAATGGCAGAGCTGCTACAGGAAACCAATTGACATTTTGCTCTAAACCTCTAAAAAGACACAAAGACGAAGCTTGAAAATTCTTAGTATTATTATTTCAACACCTCCGTTGTGATATATTCTCGTATGCGGCTGCTCTCTGATGTGAAAATGTGAAAATTATTATGCCGATTAACGGCCGTCATTTGTTGTGACCTTTCAGGGGTGCTGAAATTCTTCGGTCTCACGCTGAGGTCAATTGAAGTGACACCTGTTTAACCCATGTGCCTCTTATCATTACAGAGTTATTGATTAGCCTGCTGACAGCGCAGACAGTCAGGCTGTTATGACAGAAACAATGTCAAACTAAACTCAAGGTGAACCCTGCCTCTCTCCGTACATCCAGTATGTTCACAGAAATTTGGTGAACATTTTCAGTGTTTTTAAATGTGGTTAATGTTTACATGCAGGTGTCGAGCCATTCAGAAGGTTTGGGTTTTATTTTTCGGTCTTTTTGAGCTAACCCAGTTTCTCCTGTTTTTGTTTTTTCACTGTCCTCATTTGTAGACTTTTGAGATTTTTCTTATTTGAACCTCTCCTTGATAAAAATAGCTCGTTTTGTATTGTCCGTCCAGTATTTCTTAGCTCCACTTTTCTGTTGTGTTGTGTGGATCTCGAGATGCATCGTTTATCTCATTTTGGGGATGTTTTCATCAATTATCGATACTGTAATTTGTGACTCTGCTCCTTTTCTGACTGCTAGCTGCAGCCTGTGGCTCCAGCTCATAGATGTTGTTGTTTCATGCTGTGAGTTTGATGCCTGGCTTAGAAATATCCACCTCTGAGATTTCTGCCTCCACAGCAGTGTGTCATTCTTAAAACAATGTCCCAGATAATCCACAGATCTCACTGTCTACAATTTCTGTTGGAATATTTCTTCAGTCTCATACTTTTATCAAATAATAAGTGTTTTAGCTTAGACAGCAAATGTACATCAGTGCTTGTGCTTGACTCTTCATAATCTGCATGTTGTTGCCCTCTGCAGTAAAACAGATCAGGCGAAGGGATGGATGAATGATATCAGAGATGGTGGAGTTGTTGTGACAGGCTGAATCGAAGACTAAGCTTTATTTCATGTAGCCACTTCAAAAGGTCATTGGTTAGAGAAGCGTGGGATGAAGCGGTCGATTTTGTTTAGTTAAAATCAAAACTTAATGCGAGACGCATCCCCTCCAGTCTGCTTATTCTGTTTTTTATTGACTCTGTCGCCCAAGCCAAGTGCAGTATGACGATGTGTTCAACATTTCAGAACAGTGGTCGGACACTGACTGTCTATATGCTGTAATGCTCCATTTTGCAGAAGGAAACATACACATAGATATTATTGTATAACTGAGATATTATGAAATCAAACACAACAATGACCTGTAATGAAGGCTGTGACAGTGGATGTGCTATTTAGGGCCGAAAGCCCTGCTGATTTTCTCTCTAATCAGGGGCTGATTACACCTGGGTTATCACAGCCCTCATTAATCACTGTTACATAGATATTATTACTAAATCTCTCTAAACAACCAGGTTTACAGTGTTCAGGGCTGAGCAGGAGAAATTTATCAAATGTGCATAAGAAGACCTGCAAGTAATCATCCCTGATAAATATCACACTTTCTAAACCACTATCACACTCGTGCACAGGCTTCATTCACTTAAGATATGCACCCAGCTGATTAGAGATGGTAACAACCCTTCTTTTAAAGGCTGCAGGAAATGTCACCGATGTCTCCTCAGTGACTGAGACAAACTGACGCTTGGCAACAAGTGTGAGCTGCAGTTAATTCTGACGAGCTGTGGCAGGAATTTAAATAAAAACATGGTGACGTGAAGCCAATAAATAAATTGTAGTAAACAAATGGGACATTGCTGCAACAGGCCGGTGGCAGAGAGCAAGAAGCCCAGCCAATGTGGAAGGGACACTGTGGACCAGTTATCACTGATTAGCATTTGATTTTTCTCAAAGATGAGCAAATTAGAATATTGCAAAAGCTGCATTTATCAATAAGCCATCCATCTGCAGCTCCTCGCCGAAGGCTGTGCTGGGTGCAGAGGTCCAACAAACAAGGCCTTAAAAAACAAAATCCTCTGAGCAGCCACTTGTCGCTCTCAGTCGAACAGTTGGTGTGTTCTCTGAAAACAGAGCCATCATGAAAACACTGTCCTCTTGCTGACTTTATGGTTGAATACACTGTGAATTTCTGTCGATACCAACATTAAAAGTGAATATCCGTCATTCAGATCAATATTCTTGAATGATAGTATAGCTGTACAGTATGTTTCTGAGTGCTTGGTAAATTGAGGAATATGCACCTTTTCAATTTTAACTGTACAGAAAAATTCCTTTAACCTTATTTATACAGTTCATTAGATCACATTAGATCATCTGGTCTTTTTCTTTCCTGCTGGTCTCCCAACATTCCTCAGATCAGATGAAGACTGAGAGACTGACCTGTCGCCTGCAGCTATTCCGCCTTGAGAGAGACTGTCATGGCATGTTGAGTACAAAACTTAACTCAGAGTGCATTACATGTTTTATCAAAGCATATTTGCAGTTATAAATTAGCAGTAGATAAAGAGATTATCTCTGAGACAAGGCTGCAGCAGAACTTTAACCAGGTTTGCCTCAGAGAAAAGATCTTTACCAGCTCTTGGTATATTTCTTATCAAATATATATACATTTCCTCAAATTTACTGTCATGTATAAGCATACCTGTGCATGCATGGTGTGCGGTGTACTCACAGGAATTGGTGCTGTCGTCTTTGGTCCCGTCCAGACTTCCATCCTGGCCCATCTGGAGATAGAAGCCCTGTCTGCAGAACAACCTGGTCACTATGCCCTTCAGCTGTGGTTCTACATGACACAGGCAGAGAGAGAGAGGACGAGAAGAGTAGAGGAAAAGAAATAATTTTCAAATCAGGACATGGTACACATAATACAGCCAGTCAGAGCGTTGTCAGCTTCAGCAGAATGATTCGAGAACGATTTATGTACAGATTCATCCTCTGAATTCAATTTCTGCACACATCCTAGAAGGCACATTCCAGATACAACACAGTTTGGCATTACAGAAACACAATGCGGCCACATGTAACATGCAGCATCCTGAGGGATTTCCTCTGGACTAGTCAAGCACATCCAATCCATTACAGGATTCTTGGACTAATCCTTCCTTCGCGGTCATTGTTCCACTTGAATAACGTTGATAAATTATTTCTGAACCTTTGATAGTAAGGAGCAGCTTTCAAGTGGCTTTGAAGCTGCCGAAATTCTGTTTACTATTTATCTGTTGACCAGTATGTTGGTTTGTCGGTCTGATTCCCTTTATCAAAACTAGGACAACTGTGTGACTGGATTTGATAAATCCTCAATAATTAAAATGTAATTACAGATCTAATATCGCAAACAGAAGAAAATCATTGCTGTGCCGATTCAGTTTTTTCATTTTTAGTTACGCAGGTGCTCTTGGCCATTTCATATCGCTGCAGCAGTCACTTTTGCCTCTCGCTGTTTGGCTCTTGCAACGCGCAGTCAAACAAGAAATGACTGAAATAAAACAAAATGAATAAAACAGCTGCTGAGAGTGAGAGCGAGAGAAAGGACCAGTGGCAGAGGAGATGGGAAAGAGCTGAGGGACAAAGACCGTCTGAGTCATATGAAGACTTTGGACAAAACAAAAGTCTGACTCGACCTGGGCGTACAGCGTCTTCGGCAGGTACAGACAGGCTTTTTCCATCGTTACTCTCATCTCCCCTTCTGCTTCCGTTTTTTTCCACACAAACACGCACACACACACGCTGACGTTGGTTGGCGACACTGATTATTTAATATGGCTCCTCACACACACTTAGATGTGACCACACCCAGTCTCCCTCGGCAGCACACATCAGGGACTTATGTCGTCGGTGCAGCTATAATCAGGGTGGGAATCCCCTTTGAACATGTGTGTGTCTATGTGTGTGTGTAAGAGACAGAGGGTGAATGTGTAAAGGTGTACCCTAATGCACAGAGACAGAAAAAAAGGCAAGACTGACCCAGTTTATGAAGAGAGTGTGTGTGTGTGAGAGAGAGAGAGGCAGGGGTGTTTTCCATCTTTGTGAAGGATCCATCTTGTGCAGCAGGGGAGAAGGAGGGAAGAGCAGCCGTGAAGCTTGTAACCAGCACTCGAACTGACAAAATTCCCTGCACACTACTTAGTCTGTTGTGTGGCGCTGTCAATAATGAATCAGAGTTAGACCTGGAACAGAGATGTTAGATGTGCTGTCATCTAACAGCCTGCACATCACATGTAGGTGCAGATCATCCTCGTAAATGTAGATGTATTGTGAGAATATTTCTTCCAGCTGATTTATATACACACACACTGCATTTTTGTTTCCTGTCAGTACAATTTAGCAGAGTTGATATTTTCATGCATTAAGTAAATATCATTCCAGCTCGGGGCTGTGGCATTTCATGCAGCTGTATGATTCAACGGAACAGTTCACCTGCTCAGCATCTGTCTGTCCGGACAGAACAGAAATCAGAACAGGCTGCTCACTGCAGACTGCCCGAAATCAGTCACATTTCAATCTCTCTGTCCCTGTTTGTGTGACGCACGGTCTGAGGAAGCTGCTGGAAATGTTATTTATTGTCTCTTATCTTTCTCCAGTGTGTCGTATCGCCTGTATTTCATCTGTGACTTCTGTTCGTTTATTAAACATAAATGTTAGTGTTGAATTAGACGCGGAGGCAGAGCAGAGATTGTACCTCACAGCCTGGCTTTGCATTTATACATCTGTCTTGTTGGCTTAAAACCCTGTTTGACATGGATTCATTACAGCAGGTGCATTTCAGCCGCAGCATATAATAAATGAACACCTCTACCTCTCTCCATGTTGTGACTCAGCCGATGGAAAATTTCAAGGCCAATGTAATTTTATTTTTAAAAAGAGGACTCTGTAGAGAAATATTTGTATTTCTCAAAGTAACATATGGAAAATAAAATAAAAATAAAAACTTTTGGTGTTACCGAAACACTGGTGTCACATCAGTACTAACATCAGAAACTTTGAACACTGTAAAGCCCTGTGCTCCACAATATCACTTTTCCAGTTTGGAAATTCTGATATATATTTTGTAATATATTCTCTCACTCAAACTAAAGTTTTTCTTTTCTGGACACAGTTTGTAAGAAGTGACTGAGATTATTAACAGTTTAAAATTGTCTTGAAATTTATGAGATTCACATTATTCATCATGCTTACGGACTAATTTTAATCAAATGTCTAGTTTTACAGTTTGTTCTGTAAACAGTAAGAGGCAACATTTATTATTTATATTCTGTATTATCAGTTTTACACGAGGCCCAGACAATAAACCAAATATATATATGATTATCATCAACATAGTTACTCAAATTTAAATAAATATTTTATCTGAATCTCCTCTAAGAAGAAGTTTAATCAGCCAATCAAGTCACTGTCTGATCCAGAATCTTGAACTAGTCATTAGTCATGTCAGTAATTCAGATAAGAAGAAGTGAGCCAGTGTATGAAAGGAAATATAATGCATTGATTTATTAAAAAAAAAATAGTACAATTACATTAACTTATTTGAAATCATTTGTCATGATAAGGATCTTTAAACACGTCGCCCAGCCTTGTTATGAGCATCACTACAGTCTCAAATGCTGTTATTGGTGGTGTTTGCATAACTCCCTGCTGTAATGGATGAAAAAATCAATACTTCTCCACAGGGGATTGTCCTGCTGCATCAACTCATCTTCTATTTATGTGTCTATCCATCCATCTAACATCCATTTATCCACTCACTCAAAGGCCGACCTGACGCGGCGACCGTTGCCACAGCGACATTCCCACAGCGACATTCCCACAGTCACCAAGGTGACATTCCCACTATTCCCAGTATCCCCACATCCTGTCTGTCTGTTACTAGGGAAATTCCCATTCTCGCGTTGCCACGGCAACAGTCTCGTGATTCCAGACTGTTCCAGTGGAAGGGTATTCCCCCATCCACACCGACACGCACACATACAATGTGCACACACACACACACACACACAGCTTTATTTTCACCATAATATGATCTGATTCAATCAGTTGGCCTGTCTGATGTAACATGTCATATTGTCTGTTAATTCGCCCCAGTCTGAGTCTAAATACAGTGTTTAACACGGTATAAAATATCATCACCAGCTTCTCGTACGCGCCATGCATTGGAGACCTTCCCCTCTTTTGTGCTCACACACACCATCTCACCAAACACAAGCACCCAAGTGAAGGATTCACAAGCAGAAACTAAATGCACCCATTTCACCCTCATTTACATCAGAGTGATTACTGATTAGAGGAACACTTATGGTGCTGAAAAGAGCAGATTTCTTGTTAAAATACAGATACTGTCAGACCGTTCAGGTCTGCTTCAGCTGCACTGAATGTCCTTCATCTGGAATAAAGCAGCAATGATTCAGTTTGTTATTCTACACTAATTAATAATGAAAGTCCTTAACCTGAATTTGTCCTGATGAGGTCTGCGCCGTGTTTCTTCGTTGCCTTTGGCTTCATGCACTGATCTGTCTTCTGTCGCTTTTCCAAACCTGCTTGTTATTATAAACTGATTGAAAGTCATGAGAGCAGCCTGTACCTGTACAGATAGCCTGTTCTAACATACGGGTCCGGGTCAGGTTCATGTGGCAACATGGCAACAGAGCAGCTGAGAGGGATCTGCTGGTCATCAGAGGCCAGCTGGGTAAAATAGTTCCTCCTGCACGTCCTCCTGCTTTACTTTATTTGTCGTTTTCCTGTTTCTTTTTTTTTTTGCTATATTTTGTATTTTATTTAGGTGAAATTTCTGCCTTTTTCAGGCTGCAACTTGCTTCTATCAATATGAATGAGCAGCGACTTGACTTTCTAGTGGTCCTCCTGCATCACTAGACTCCTCGTCTCCACTGTGAGTCCTCATTCTGGCACATCCACAATCTCACAGTCTCGGTCACTACACAGAGTTCATGACCGTGGGTGAGGACGGGACACAGCATCAACAAATCGGCAGTTTCAGAGCTTTATGGTTCAGCTCCAGATTTTGTCCTCGTAATTACCCTCGCTTAAAAATAAGACTTGAACTCTGCCCACCACCTTCCTGCAGCTGAGACATACACTAGTTGTGATTTAGGGTTTTGGAAATTTAAAAAAAAAAACTTGTTCTTGAAGCTAGAACAAGTAGAAGCTGAATTAATTAAATGTTACTGAATTAGATGTGGAGGCAGAGCAGAGATTGTACCTCACAGCCTGGCTTTGCATTTATACATCTGTCTTTCTGTTGGCGTAAAACCCTGTTTGATATGGATGTATTACAGCAGGTGCATTTCAGTGGCAGCATGTAATATATAACAGCTCCTGGATGGTGTTGTGACTCAGCTGATGGGATTTTTTTTAAAGCCACGTAATTTATTTTTTTACATTTTCTGATTAAAGGTACCAAATACCAATAGTTTATGGCAGTGATTATATTTTAATTTGGCGGGGAAATGCCATCCATCATGTCACATTCAAACCCTCTGCTCAGAGTCGGACTGATTTAGTAGTTTTAGGTGGGTTAAAAGCTATTTAGTGAGGCGGATTTCACTGCAGGATTTAGATACTGTTGAGTAAAATCCTCCCACATTAGTGCCACGAATTCTCCGCTCAGACGTCTAAGTACAAATAATAACAACATACTGAGGCCAGACTGTGGACAAGAAGCAGCGTCCATCACATCAGAAGTGGACTGATATCTCATTTTTCATAAAAGGTCAGCTGTGGCTCCATGTCAGTTCAACTCCAGCTGATAAACGTATGCACATCTAAGCTGTATTGAACCACATCTTTGACTGAGGCTGCAGATCAGTTTGAGTTGGGTCTGTCTGTCTCTCCTTCACAAAACCTCTGGAAGACAGTAGGGGATGTTGGCAAATCTCTCTCGCACACACAAACACACACAAACACACACAGACACACGCACACACTCAGCACAGAGATTGTGGATGTTGCCAAGCTTTCACCAGCAGCTCTCACAGCTGGGAACACAAAGGAGGGAGAGACGGAGGGAGGGAAAGGAGGTGGTAGGAGAGAAAAGAGAGAGGAAAAGTAAAATGAAGCCTGAAGGAGGGATGAAAAGATCTAAGGTGTGTGGGCAGAACTGGGTGGAGAGGAGGAGGGCGATGAGCCGAGGATCAGGAGAAGAAAGGAGGTAAGGGAGAGAGGTGACAAAAAAAAAGAAGAGAAAAGAGGAACCAAAAAAATTAAGAGAAACTGAAGCTAAGACGTGAGGAGGAGAAAAAATGAAGGAGAAGAGGAGGCTGCTGCCGTCTGTTCTTTCCAAAATGAGAAGAAGAAGGGATGGGAAGATGAAAAGATCTAAGGTCGAAGAGGAGGATTAGGATGGAGAAGAGGAAAGGTGGTAGAATGAGGAAATGAGGAGGAAGGGGAAAAGAAAGGAGATAAGGAAGGGAGAAACCAGAGGTGAGGAGAGGTGGAGACGACAAGAAGGAGGAGAGAGGAGGAGAGGGGATGAAAAGATCTAAGATAGGGAGGGAAGATTAGGATGCGAGGAGGAAGGGCCTTCGAATAAAGAGGTGAGGATAAGAACAGGATGGGAAAATGAAGAGGAACTGAAGGTGAAACGTGAGAAGTGGAGTCAAAAAAGAAAGAGGGAAAATGAAGAAAGGTGGGGAGAAAGACAACAGGGGAAAATTGGATTGGATGATTTAAGAAGGATGGTGGGATGAAGGGGCCAACAGGAGGTGTAGGATGAGGAGGAGAAACAAGGAACGAGAGAAAGGTAAGAAAAAGGGGAGAGAAGGGAGGAAAAATGGAGAGGGGAAGGGAGAGGGTTGTTTATGAAGGATAAATAAAATGTAGAAAGGAGGTAGGAAGGAAAGAAAGGAAGAGGAGAAAAAAATATAAGAGCTGAAGCTGAGATGTGAGGAGAGGAGGTGTCCAAAAAAAAAAAAGAAGAAGAGGAGATCATCATCATCAATCCCTGCTCTCGGATCTCACCAGTTCACTCACCAGACCAAACTGGTGAAAACCAATTCCTATCAACAGCCCTCACATTCGCCTCCCCTCTATCTCGTCCTCTGTCCCTCCTCCCCTTCTCTCATTTCCTCATTTCCTGCCTCCCTCTCTCCTCCCTCCGCACACACTCACCTGCTGGTTTCTCACACAATCAATTGATTACAACAGCACTTATCGCCTCTGCTATTGAACACTAACCACAGCACACAATCACAACATTCTCATTCATTTGCATTCACTTCCATGTCTGATCACTCCTCTGTGCACTGACAGAAAGATCCAACTCGTGATTTAACACTGACGTTAAGATGGTTTTCACTGAGATTTGAAATCTGACATTTTTGACTCAGACTTTTTTGACCTCCACATGAAATTTAAAAAAATTGTTTCTGTTTTCCACAAGAGAAAAATCTGAATTACATGAAGCAAAGTGCAATTTCAAAATAAGAGAGAGGTGTCAGTTTGGCTGCTGTGGTTATGTTTTGGTCTGACATGTTTCTGGTGTTGAGGCAAAGTCTGATCCTGGTGATCGGGCTCTTTGAATTATGAGCTGAAAACGAGAGAGCGAGGTAGAGATGCACAGAGACACAGACAGAGTGAGAGAGAGACTAGACAGACTAATCTGTGGCTTCAATAATGGATGTACCTGGAAACTACTGAACCATAGGACACTACAAGACATGACAGAGAGTGTGTGTGTGCGTGTGTGTGTGTGTGACCACAGAGGAGGGGGGGGGGGGGGCAGAGGGACAGAGTCTTTCAGTCTGTTTATGCATGATTGGGGTGTGTGCGCGTGTATGAGCGCGCGCGAGTGTCCATGCGTGCACCAGCCAGGGCGTGCACGTGTGAAGGTTGCTGTGGAGCACTGAACGTGGCCGCGCGTAAAAGTGTATGCATGCATGCGTGCGTGCGTTTTCTGTGTGTGTGTGTGTGGAAGCGAGCGCGCACATGCATATCAATATATATATATATATATATATTTATGTGCGTCCGTGTGAATGTGTGTGCGCATGCATGTGCGCGTTTGTTCGCCCCTCGATTTCCCTCCACACCTTGTCTCCGTAGCCTCCTCTTCTTCAAGCCAAATATCCGGACTTTGGAGAAGATGTCGACCAGGTTCCCGTTGCACAGCCCCTGCTTCTTACCGGGGCTCTTCCGCCGCCGGTGAGCAGTCGGTCGGTGGGCGTGTTGCTCTCTCGCCTGTCGCTTCTGCCGGATCAAACCGCTGGCAATGGCCGCTGCCATGTCTCCGCCGAAACTGCCGACACAAAAACAGCCCTGTCTCCGTCCGTGTCTCCAGTCTCTTCAGTTGTGTCCACCGGAGGGGACGGAGCGCAGACAAAACCAGACGCAAACCTCCAGTCTCCGCTTTACCGGCTACAACAGCCCCATACTTCAGCCAGAAAGCGGTAAAGTCCAAAATAAACACACCACTTCACGTTACTGCATATTTTCTGTTGTCGTTATTCCCCTGGCCATTGATCTGAGACGTGCAGAGGTTTACCTGTCCGTCACGTTTCACCGGGCTGTCTGTCAGTCAGAGAGCCTCACAGCAGCTGTCACTGAACGGCTCCTCCAACCGAATTTACCGGACCTGGTTCGTCAGTGTGTGATCCCATGATCGTCAGGCGAAACAAACGGAAACCTCTGAAGAGGAGACTGGTGCCTCAGAAAGCAGTTCCTCCCGCTCCTCTGGAAATCTCCGTTTGTATTCCGCTGACAGAGGTGCGAGGCGCGCGTGCCGCCGCCAGCCGCTCCAGCTGCGTGAAACCAGCGAGAGTCACCTCGAGCCTCACCGGAAAGAGGCGGTTTGTCTTTCAAAGTGAAAGCCTAATGGGATTCGTCTGTTTTGGTTGTTAATATATATTTTTTCATAGCCTACTATTCTTTTTTATTCCTCTGTCATTTTGCTACTTGTTGCTGCCATCAAGGGGCCAATTTTAATCATTTAAAAAAGATTTTATATAGAATACAGCTAATAGGACATATTATACACGTTTGTTAAAGACTAAAGACCCTTTTTGTCATTTAAATGACCTGTTTCATCCGTAAAGATTTATACTTGCTATTTATCAAAAATAACTGCTGCATGAATAATTTTTTTCATATTTCAGATATATATATATATTTTGTTACTTAATGACCTTTTAGTGTGTTATTTTAGTCCTCTTTTATGGTGTACCTGTTCTTATTCAACACTGACCTTTAGTGTCTTGTCACAGGCTGTAGGCCAGACCTAACTTTTTTAGTTTGAATTTTTTTTTTTATCTTTTCACACTCTATAAAAGCTAAACTGACATTTCGGCCCGAATAAGGATTATTACATTACATAAGTGGACCTTTTTTTTTTAGAATAGCTTATGTATTCCGGAGACAGTGTTACTGACATGTCATTATTATTTTGAAAGTAATGACCGGATGTCCCTTTGGTTGTGGTTCTGGGTGACTCGACGTTTGAAAGCGCGAGCGCTCTCTGGAGCCACACCGTTGCTGGAGCCACGCGCCGAGCGAGCAGTCACACACGCGCTCCCAAAAAACAACTTGTCATCCTCATAACGGGCCGGTGATGGTGTGTGTGTGTGTGTGTGTGTGTGTGTGTGTGTGTGTGTGTGTGTGTGTGTGTGTGTGGGATGGGCGTCACCGGCCGTTGGTCGGATGAAACCGGTAACAGGTGCCCGGTGGGAATAATGTATTTTTAGTCTGAGAAATTATATTATATATA
>JBBMJY010000017.1:2467264-2481819 GCA_037833715.1 Toxotes lorentzi
ACACACACACACACACACACACACACACACACACACACACACACACACACACACACACACACACACACACATTTACATATTTCCTCATTTACTTTTCTTCTTTTGCTCATCGCTTCAGAGTTTGACTGTAATCAGCAGCTTCTCATAAGGTTTTTTCTTTGTTTGAAAGCCTGTAACACCTGAACTCATTTACCTCCACGTCAGTACTGTCCTGTCAAAGCAGAAACGCAGCACTTCTGGCAGGTGGCAGTTTCACTGTTGGACATCATATAAGAAGCACTGCATCGTTTTTGGCTTTTGTCTGCAAAGTTCTCTTCAGTTTGGTGTGTTTTCGCTAACAAAGTAGTTTGTTTGGTTATATAAAATGACGTGTGACTGCACTGTATGTGTGTTCCGGGTGTGATTAGTTGACAGTTTCTGTGTGTGTGTGTGTGTGTGTGTGTGTGTGTGTGTGTGTGTGTGTGTGTGTGTATCTGTGTGAAGCATGACGTACATGATGAGTTCAGGCGAAGGCAGATCAGACCAGCAAAGTCATATTGTCTTTCTGCAGACTCAGCGTGTTTGGGCAATGAGGCCATAAGATAATGAGCACACTCACACACACACACACACCAAGGGAGTGTATTAGAGTACTGCACCAAAACCGTCCATGTGACCTTAGAGGACAGACATCACGATGACTGTCACTATTTTGTCAACTCATCATCTTTAGACATCGTAACAGCACGCAACTCAGAAGCAGAGACAGAGAAAGAGACACACACAAATGTACTTTGCTGCAAGCTCAGGGAAAATATGAAATATGAATATATTTATCCATCAGCATCCACCAATATGACTTCTGAAGTCAGATCTCTGAAACATTTGAGTGGATGAAACTAAAATAAAATTTAAATTCAATATATTTAAATAACAATGTGTGTGTGTGTGTGTGTGTGTGTGTGTGTGTGTGTGTGTGTGTGTGTGTGTGTGTGTGTGTGTGTGCCTTTCACATAGAGACAAATCTGACTTGGCACGAATCCCACTGCTATACTCCAGTGTTTAAATAAAATATAAAGTACGATACCTTAATGGCAACTCTCCAGAGAGGGTGACCATGCGTGTGTGTGTGTGTCTACATGTGCTATAAAAGGTGAAAGTCTCTATCTGGGTCACGCCACATGGGACACAAGACGTCGAGTAACATTGTGCCTTATTCCTTTTAACAATGAATGATACTGGAGCTGGTTCATCTAGAGGAAAAAGAAGGAGTCCCATTTGCAACACTGGAACTCCATTCACACAGGAAGAGCTCCACAGCAGTGGGACCTGACCTAATCACTGAATACATGTTGCGAAATTTCACGGCCTTGAATGAAGAAAAACGTTTTTTTTTCCTGCATTTACTTACTTTGTAGAGACTGTATAATCTATAGATTGTAATTACTTCATCTTTTTTGTGCTATATATTGTTGTTGTATTGTTTTTTGTTTTTTTTTCAGAATAGCCGTTCAGTATATTTACCTCCCTGTATTGTAGTTTTCACTGTAACAGGTGAGTCAGCCTGTTCTGGAGCTCACAGGAAACGAAGCATGCATGTGCTCTGGCGTTAGTGTTTGAAGTTTCATCAGACTGATAGAAACCGCTCTCACACTCCTACAGCTGTAACAGAGTTTAATTTGTTAATGCTAAATGAACAAATCTGCTGCTCCACATGAAATGTGCTTAACCGGTGAGTCATGGGGTGGCTTTTATTGTGAAGCAGCTACAGGACATCCAGTGTATTTGTCACAGGGGTTAGTACTTTGTCAGCAGCGCTATTATTCACTGAAAGTGGGTCTACACAGGATGTTTTCAGTGTCTTTTGTAAACAAATCGCTTTAATATGGTGAGGGAAGAGTGATCGATGAAGAAACAGCCACAGTAAGTTATTATGTTGCTGGTGCCCATTGTGTAGCTCTGTGTATACAGTGTGAGTCCCAGCGTTCTCATATTGTGTAATGGACATTGCAGCATCTTTGGACCACGAGTGGGGCTTGTCCATCTAATCAGGATCATACATGATGATGAACACAGTCACCTAACAACAGCAAAACAGTAATAAAAAAGAAACAAAAACTTTTAGCTTGGTTCTCAGTGAATCATCGCCCATAATGATGCACACACACACACACACACACACACACACACACACACACACACACACACACACACACACACACACACACACACATCCATTCACACTAAACAAAGCTGCCTTCCCAGTGGACCGTCACTAAATAGTGCAATTCAGAGGAAAAACGCCAACAAATGCTGAGTCAGCAACACTCTCCTGCCTCCCCATCAGGTCCATATTTCATCACCAACTGTGTGCGTTCCCCATAAACACACACATATACACTAAACCGCCAAGGGAAACAGTTTGTGCGTTTTCCTTAATTAAAGGAGAAAGTGACAGCTAAATTGTGCTGGCTGCTATAAATCCACAAGCCCGGCTGCAAGATGCCAGTGAGGACTTACTCGTTTCTCTAGTGAACAGTACGTGCTGCCATTCCCGCTGTGTGTGTGTGTGTGTGTGTGTGGGGCTGGGTGGGTGAGATATTCTTTCATTAGCTAATTACCTCACATGACAAAACAACATATGCACACGCCAAGTTTCTGAACTTCTGTTTGCATTTCAGCTATTTGCATGACATCAATGTTACATCAGAAAATATTAGCCAAACACTGAGCCAGTCACCGCCACTGTCACCATGATCAATAACTTCACTTGCTATGTTCATTAAATGTACAATGACTTGCTTCATTGGTGCTGAGCACTGGCAAAATGGCATCTATTTGTTTTTCAGTTAACAATATAGACGCTCGGTCTATGAAAAGTCAAATAGCAAATTAAAAGTTTTAAAGACCAACATCTAAAAACCTGAATGTATTCAGGTCACAATGACATGAAACAGAGAAAATCCAGGTGAGAAGCAAATGTTTGGTGTTTTTGAGCCAGTTCATCGAGTGAACAGACAGGAGAACAATATAAAAACAGAGCCCAGCGGACACAAAAAAACCACACAACCAGTCATGTGACACTTTGTAAATGGCAGGCAGCGGTGTGTCGGCAGGCTGTGAAAATATTGCACTTCGTACAACTGTTCAGTTCTGTGTAGTAAATTAGTCCTTTCACCTGTGCCAACACGACAATATTGATTTTGTTTGGTTTGTTTTCATCTTTAATCTGCAAGATTAATGGTTTTTATTTTGGCTGCTGTGCACTTTCTGCTTTAGTGTTTTCCCAGAGATTACTTGTCGGTGACACAGTGCACACCTGTGCCTTCTTCTTTGAAATGTTTGTGGATAAGGTACAGACGTATTTCTGAGGAAACACCCACCAACCTTTCATTAACCGTTAAAAGCTGAACCACTGTTACTCAGGGAAGGAGAGCAAAACAAATCACTAATTAGGCCTAATTCAATGAGATGCTGTTTACAACTGAAACCATGTCTGTTTCTATGATGTTAATAGTCTACAGTCTCCTGTGAGTATGGATGCAGCTCTTCAGTAGCTGAAACATGCTGCAGCATAGAGGTGGTGACTGCTACGTGTGTCCATGGTGCTGAAATTTTAGCACATCTGTCCTTTTAACACATCAGCTCCAAATGATAGGGACAGTGCTTTGTAACCAACAGGGGGAAAAATGATTGTTTAGCATTCAGGGACAAAGAGTAGACACAGCATTAATGTCTTTGACCTTATTACACCATCAGAATATACACTCTGTATTCTGTTTTTCTGCTCATCTGTGGTTACTCCAACATTTACTCCAAGTATATGGAGGTTAAAGTACAGAGAACAGCTGCAAAGGACTTACAGTGGCCAAGTAATGAACACTTTGCATTATATGAGCTCTGAGTACGGTGTTTACTGTAGACCTGTCGCCGTGTTTGTGAGAGCATCATGAGAGCACATGGAGGCAGGACAGATTTAAAAGTTAAGCTGCAAGTTGAAACTATTTCAGACTTAACTTTTTAAAACCATTTCCACTTATACAGCAAAGTAAACAACAACAAAACATAATTTGCTGTTTGTTTCATTTAACATTGTGCCTTTAATTGAGGTCTAATTCAGTGCCATTAATTAGTGATACTGATTAAGTGACACCGATTAATGCCTGTTTACAGACTCTGGTCAGTGCAATGTGTTCTCCATCTGGTTCACATGACGTGCATGTGAAAAGACAGTGGCACAGTTTTATGTGTGGTCACACATTTGCATATCCATAACTACAAATATCATGTGATTATTTAACTTTCAAATTACAGTGTCAAATTATAAGTTTTGAATAAGCAAACGTTTGAATGTTGAACTAATTACTTCACATGTTATTTATATGAATAATACCCATTACTTTTTGTAAATGTAACTGTAATCTAACTTTCTGTAAGTGTCACCTGCTGTGAGGCTTCATCTAAGTTACCTAAACACCAGACTTTCACTTCTGTGCCTAAAAACATTATTTCTGAGCTGAACTTTTTGCCTGCTGTTGCCCTCTACACACTGTGTTGAGGCCAGTTCTCTGATGCAATGTCAATATGCCAATAATGTCAACAGTCACTTCCTGTTACAATGCCAGTGTCGATCTCTGCCCTGCTCTCACTCAGAATGGGTGGTGGAAAATCTGCTGGAAAACCAAGCAAACTATCCAGTTTGGTCAAGGCTTTTATCAAATCTAAAAGTGTCCTGTACTCTCTGGGGAGCATGACTAAGAGAATCAAACGACCTGCTGCTGAATTAAACAGAATTTCACTCTTAATTATACCCTGTTAATGAATACAGCCAGGGACTGTGACTGCACACAAATCCAGTCATAGAGGATGGAGATGTTGCCTGTCACTGTATTCACCGTGGTGTTGGATAATTAACAGCTCACCTAAATGAAAAAGTAGAAATAAACATTGTATGACTCCTTAAAGTCAGTTTCCCAACAGGCTCTGCTGAACACAGCCTCACATCCAGCCTTCGATCTCATGAGAAGAGATGTTTGTGTTGCCTGACTGAAATGTCTGCAGCCATGAGAAAAACACACAAAGACTCTTTCCACTCTTTCCTGTTCCACAGTATGCACTGTATATCCACAGGGGAAGTCTAAATAAGGCCATGTGCTGTTTAATCATGCAGGTTACTGAAGCCTGAACGGGTCTGCATGCTGCATTAGACTTGATTTTCTGCAGCATCTCCGCCACGCACAGAAAGCACGAACGCTTTTTCGCACACACTGCCACTGTAGTCAGTGTAGGCTACCTGTGCTAATAAGTTATCACCCCGCCCACCCCTCCCTCTGCCCCCCACCCCCATCATAACTCCCTCCCGTCCCTCCCCCTCCCTGTAGTGCACTCACTTGCTGCACAACTGCGATTGCAGAGAAACACCAGCAAGCAGTCGAACAGTGCAGTCTCAGGAGGGGACACACACACACACAGTCCTGCGCGCACGCACACGTTCAGACACGCAATAAAGTCTTTCTCTATCACCTCCTACACACGCACGTACACACAGAGAAAGAGACACACACACACAACAAACTCACCAGTTGGGTTCTTGTTTTTCTTGAGGCTCCTGCCACAAAGACACTGCAGCATATGCGATCCTTTGCTGAAAATGTTGTTCCAAATAAACCGCATGGATTTGGCCGAGACGGGGGAGGAGGAGGTGGAGGAGGAAGAGGAGGTGGGGGACGAGAGGCGCTCCGGATGCGGCAGCCTAAAATTCACCCACCGCATGGGGGCTGATCCGCCCCCCTGTTTGCATGCCAGCAGAGCCGGCCAGCTGTTGGGCTCAGTTCGGCGGTGCTTCGCTCCCCCAATCTGCACCATAGACAAGAATAAGAGCAGGAAGCCCGGCTCGTCGCCCGGTTTCTCGCCCGGTTCCTCCACAAGTCCAGAGACCAGCAACCGCACGTATTCCGCGTCGACGTCGTCCCCGTGCGGCAGGAAAAGAGCAACCGCTGCGGCGCTTTTCTCCGCGGACTCCGCCTCCGGCTGCCCCAGCGGCCGGTGGTCCTCAGCGGCTGAGGAGCGGTCGCTGCTGCTGCCGCCCGGCCGCCGCGGCGTGAATACCCCGCGAGCGCTCCTCTTCAAATGGCGTCGTCTGCCGCGCGGCGCGGGGAGAGGAGCGGCAGCGGCTGACAGGCATGCGGCGGCGCTAGCGTGAAGTCGGCGGTACGCGGCAGCTGTCGGCTTCTGCACAAAAAACCATTGCATATTAGTGGGGATCGCAGGGGTCGGTCCGTCCGTCCGTCCGGGAGGGGAGGGGAGGAGGAGGGGAGGGGTGCGGATACCGGGTGTCCGTCAGCAAGTCGGTGGCATCCCTGTACCCACACAGCAGGCAAGTACTGCAGCAGGGGGGCTCCTTTCCAAACACACACACACTCACTCAGACGCACTGCACACACACGCTAGATGCAGAATCCTTTACCAGCAGCAGCGCTGGTTCTCTGCTCTCTGGTCAGTGGGAGCGCATGCAGCGCTGGACTGGGCAGGTGAATCACTGCAGGGAATCTCTGCACTATCCCACTCTGTGTTTTTATCTTCAAAAAGTCCTTATGAATATTTGATCCGCGTTTCGGCCTCCACTTCTCAATAATCCATAAGCTCCAGTGCGCCAAGATAGGCTACTGCTGCTGCTGTCTGTCTGTGTCCTCTTCCTCTCCCCTCTCCTCCTCCTCCTCTTCCTCACCTTGCTGATGAAAAGAAGCTGCTGGACTATGGCTCTGCTGCCTCTGCCACTCCAGAAACTAAATGCAGAAGAAGAAGAAGAGGAAGACCAGGTCCGGCTCGTGGTCCTCCTGCGCTTCTCTGGTGCTTCAGCGTCTTACTCAGCTGCGCTCTAGACGACCGACGGCCGGTGGGGCGCAAGGAGGTGCACTGACTATCTATACCCAACCAGCAACAAAGTCTGAGCAGTTAAACAAAACGCGCATTCCGGTTGGCACCTTCAAAATAAAAGAACTGAACATCAGCATTTAAATTTTTAACACTTTTTGAGCAGTTTCCATCAGGAGATTGCTTCTCTGTTTTTCATGAGGGGGGGCTTTTAAAGGGAAAAAAAGGAGTAAATTAAATGAAAAAGGAGTAAATTAAAGTTGAAATTTAAAAAGTTAGTCATACCTTCACTGAAGTGGACGGTAGTCCAGTGTTTAGTAGTTTTGGCATTCACATGCACATTTCCCCAAAATCAGCTGACCTTAGTTATTTGTAGGCTGTTTGTTTAATATTTGCAAACAGAAAAATTGTCCAGTTTTGTAAAATCTTCAGACAAGTATTAAGACTTTCTCTTCTGTCTGCAAAAGAGCGCTTTACACTGGACTTTTATTCTGTAGGAAAAGTCACCTCCGGTGTGCCGGTGCAGCTTGCTGTGGCCCCACAGAGAGGAGCCGCTTGCACTTACGTAGACATGTGGTTCCCACACCGTCAGTATCCGGACTGACTGGATATGAACCATAACCGGCAACATTCTGGGGGAGTGGGGCGGGGAGATGGCGTCACTGATATGGGTACGAGACCACCACGCAGAGTCCTTTGTCTCTCACTGCTGGTTCAGTACAGCGCGCTCTCCCCTTGGTCAGAAAGGCGTTACTCCAAACTGAAAACCAGTCACTTTAATGGCGCCTTGCCTATTGGAAAATGTACACACCTGTTGCATGACTCCCTTTAAACACTGGGGTTTTCAAGTCAGTTCGATCTGCACGTCTGTGGGGAACAGATTAATCTGTACGAACTCTTAGAGAATGGCCTTTTTCCTACCCATTTTACTGCGGGAATTCTGCTGAATGAATGGACATGATTAAAGGCTCGTCTCGGTTTGTAGACTGCTTCGCATTCATGGCGGGTTGAAACTCAGCTGAAAATGGTGCAGTGGTTTCAAAGGAGCGAGCCGGCGCTGTCCGTAGTGCTGAATCCACATCAGCTGCTCAGACACACACACACACACACACACGCTCGTGTGTGAAATTAGGCTTAATTATCCTACTGACGCGAGCTCTCTGGACCCAAATGACCGTGTGACATATCTAATCGATTGAGTAAAACCAATCAGAAAAACAATAAACTGAACTTAACTTCTTTGCAGATTTAAATAATCAAAGTCACGTAGAACCTTTTGTGTGTCTACATTTCGCCTGGAGAAATAATTAAAAACGTTATTGTCTGACAGAAAACGTCTGCAAAAGACATTAAAAAATCACTTTAGCACACACCATTACATCCCTCAGAGCGCTGTGGCATCTCCAAAGGCTTGTAAAACACGCCATCCATTCTCTAGATAGGTCTGTGGCTCATTTGCCTTTGAATCAGTCAATTTATAAACCTAAACCCAAAACAGCAGTTTTACCAAGGAAAGAGGAAAGTCTTTAATGTATAAAGTGCCTTTGATGTTTGCAGCCTAAAAAAACCTGAACTGACAGAAATGAAGGTGAAGGCCCAAGAAAAAGAAAATTCAACCATTCACTCTGAACAAGAGCAGGAATTTATATGTTCAGAGAGAAACAGAGGCAAACTGCAGTTAAACACAAGCTTTTTCTCTCTGTAAACATCATGTATACCTTTTATAATCAAATGGGTTATACCTTTTATAACCCATTTGATCCTTCCTCCTAAACAAGTGTAAATTATTGCTCTGTAATACGGAAAAATCTTTTTCAGTGTTGCTGTGATCTTGTTGTGAAGGAGCAACTTATAGTTTTCTAAAATTGCCACTCATTGTTTGTATGATTAGTGTTTGCTATCATCACCATGCAGCCTGGCAGCCTTATGTTGTATTTTAGATTGTTTACCACTGGTCTGATTTCCCAAAAAGAAAAAAAAATCTAATGTGTTACAGCACAGCCTCTATTTAAAGGGGCTCATGGTACGTCGCCTCCTTGCACCGTCTGTCTTTCACTACACAGCCATAAGTGAATGTGTGTGCAGGACATTTGCATTTTTTAAGGTTGACAGGAAAACATTCAAATGATTGAAATCCTGCAGTGGCACAAATTACCAATTACAGACAAACACTGAACTGCCCCTAAAAAAACCCTCACCCTGAGCTGCATTGCAGTGTTGGGAATGAGTCCTGGATAATGGTCGTCACAAACAGCCGTGTCTCCTGCTCATCTTGTCTTGTATATTTTGACATTTGGATCACAACAAAGACCACACATACATAAGAGATGCACCCACACATAGTCATTACTGCAAGATGACTGACGGCTGGCAGATTTCTTTTTTTTTCACACTCTGTTCACGTCTTGTATTGTTTTGAGGAGCTCAAGGCTGCAGCATGGGACTGCTGTCATCAAGAGGCAAAATATCATCTGTGTGCACAGAGAGCTGCCTCAGCTCAGTAAGCAAACAGCCACAGCTGCTTGCGTGTGTACAGTATGTGCGTTTGTTACACATAGCAAATAGTGTAGCTGGAGAGGGAAGAAGAAGAGCAGTGAAGAAGGTCAAATGAAAAGAGGAGGACGAAGAAGGTGCAGGAGAAAAACAAAGATGTTTGGTTGTTTTTGATTTATCTCATCATGCACAGGGAATGTAATTGAATGCATGGAGTGGGCTTTATGGCCAAGATGTTAGGAAATCAAATGGTAACACTTCATTTTGGTTGTCAGTAATTTCTTTATAATAAACTATTATATAATCTGGTACTAATTATGGGGAAATCAGAGACTTTTGTCACACACGGTTTCTTAATATATTTGCTAAATAATGGAAATTTTAAAAAAAAAACGTGTTTTAGGAACTTTGTGTAGCCAAACTACCTGTGCACCAGAGGAAAGAGTTAAAGCTAAGCAACTTATGTGAAATACACCTCATGTTAATCAAAGGTGATTTATAGCTCCCTCCATCTACTGTCTACCAAAGGACCGACAGAACTCGCAGTGTCAGATTTGTAGACTGAATGCCCGTAGCAGTGTGTAGTGGACACCAGGCCATTGAGAAGTGGGTTAACACTAAGCCTGCTGACGTATTGATCTGTTGGCTGCAGCTCCAAGAGAAAAGCACAACATGACCTGTGTCCAGGGAATATCATATAACTGCCCTCTAAGCCACAGGATAGACTGCAAGGTAAGTGCTGCCGGACAAAAGTGAAACCCAAATTGTAAATGATTATCCTGATTTGTAATATAATTTATAATAATATTATAATTTAATCTGACCCCCTCATTTGAACTAGAAAACCTGCTGCTGCTGGTCAACTAGAGTCCAGTATTATTAGCATGAGAGGTTAATCTTTAAAATCAATTAATGAAAACATCTATGCTGAGCCTTAAATCATGAAAACTGAACTGACCCCTTATCCAAACCCTGCAGCCTAAAACCTAATTTACTGGCACTGTATAATGTGAGAAAGCATCCCAAATGATGCAGCACATCCAAGCCTCAGACCTGGATCTATGTGGTGGAACTCCACCTGCAGGACATCAAGGAAAACTGCAAGTTCAGTTGATTATGCACTTAGGATATTAACCATGCACTCTTCTGGCATACATGCATATGTAAACATCTCAAATAGAAGTGGGATGATCATCTTTAGGTTTACACACTGTTAGACCATGTCTCCTTTTTCTACATATAAGACACAGTGGATTTGTTGCTTTTATGTTTTGTGACTTTCCAAAAAAAGAATGGACACAATTAATAAAAAGGCTTTTATTTAGTTTTATTTTATTTTTTTACTTTTTCCACATTCAGGACTTCTTCATTCCCCACATATTTCGAACTGTAGTTTAACTGATGAGCGGAGGGGGCAGCAGTGCGCCCACGGAACACCAGGTCTGCCAGAGAAACATCAGACGAAGAAGAAGAAGAAGAAGAAGAAGAAGAAGAAGAAGCTGCCACACTGGACGCGATTTGGTCTGTCGGCGCTTCTGTTGACAGCACCGGGCAAACAATTTCAGTCGGGTAATTTCACACTGCCAGTGTGTAGGTGTTGTATTGGTAGATGTGTTGTTATTAAATGTTGTCGCTGTCTGTCTGTCTTTCCCCAGTTGACTCATTGTCATGGAGCGATGCTTTAGGTAGGAATAGCACAGGAAAGCGCTTAACAAAGCTACTAGCTTCTCCCGTTTACCATATGCTTCAGTGCCATAAAGCTTGCTGCCGTATATATATGTATATTTATATTTACACTTGGCTGAAAAGAGAGTCTTGAATTAGATAGCGCAGTTTTAGCTCGCTGACTATGCTATGTCATGTGTTCTGGTTAGCCCCGTTTCCAAACTCCACTCAAAAATCAAGCAATTTAAAAGTCCCCTTGCTTGTCAGCTGCAGAACTCATCTAGCTAATGGTCTATGACTCAGTGGCTTTTCTAAAAACCATAACGAGCCACATTAGCGCCTTTAGAGTTTGGTAATCATGACATTTAAATATAATTAAATGTCGTTTTCAGAATATGCTCTTTCTCTGCGGTTTCATCAGCCATGAGAAGTTACAGGACCATATGTTACTACACTGTTTAGTAAAGCTGGCATACATGTAGAATTAAAAGCAGATTTGGCTCAGCAAAGTCATAGCTGCTTAACAAGATATTTCATATTTGCAAAGAAACAGGACTAAACTGACATGTTGTGCAGGATTTGTCCCAGTTCAATGGCAGAAAAATGTCTGAGGCATAAAGCTGTGCTATAATAGATCACTTGTGCTGCTTTGATTGCCTGCCATGCCTTATTGCTATGAGTAAGTCATGACTGAAACCAGGAATTATCCAGTTCTCTTGAAGCTGAAGAAATTTATTTTCTGCAAGACCATTTCTGGTCCTCATGCATAGATTAAGAACCACTGCTTTTGTTTTTGCATGTAATTCTGAGTGCATTTGTCTTTGTTGTTATAGTATACTAATGTATAGCCTTTATTGTCACTTGCACAGAAGTACAGGCGGAATTACGTCAGGAGTATAGCCTTCGGGCCGCTGCAAGCACGCTTTCCTGAAAAGTAATTTGCAAGTTGCGATACATTTAACACAACAATCATATTATGACATTTGTACACAGTACATGTGGAGACGTGCTGGGGGGTGGGAACGGGTAGGGAGGGGGATGTGTGAGTCAGTCTGTGAGAAGTGTTTGCGATTGTATGACCGAGACTGCCAGGACGTTTACAGGTCAATTCATCAGTTGTCCTTGAAGGGAGATGTGAACTACATAGGAGTTTGATAGGAGCACAGCTGCTGAGCTATTCTTCCAGGCCGGGGGGGGGGGGGAGTCAGTCAATATGCAGAGAAGCAGTTTGTCGATCCGCGATTGATTTATCCAGATCAGTAATCAATCAGTCTGGCCTCCGTGCTCGTCATCCCCTGCAGATGCATATGGAGTAGCTTCGACATCTCCTCAAACTGTCTACCGATGTTATCATTCTGTCTGGCAGACTTTCCTCTTTCCTTGTCTGGCTTCCTGGTGATTCTTTTCTTTGTGGGAAAATCTTGTCCAGTGCACTGAGTGACCCGTTAATTAGCTCCATATCAAAAATATATCCCAGGAGTAGCAGAGCAGGGTGTTCAGGAAGAAAGTCACAAAAACGAGAGAAAAACAAGAAGCAAGCCCAGAGAAAGCAGGAGCAGTCAGAAACACGTCTGCACTCCTCAGAGGAAGATGAGAGGATTATTTGTTTAGTTGTCCAGTCTGGTTGTCAAAATGTGTTTGTTTTGTTTGTTTTAGTGTGGGAGAGAATTAAATGTGACCATTAAAAAACTAATTGTATCAAAAATGTTAATATAAAGAGCCTTTTCTCTGCTGTGTTCCACTTATTTGTTGCCTCTCATCTTGTCCTTTCTGAAGTGTCAGCAGGGATGGTCCTGCTCCTTGCTCCCCACCTCCACCAACTTCAAATCCTCCTCCTCACGTCCCCCCGTCTCCTCGTCATCCCCCTCCTATTCCTCCCTCCTCTCCCCTGTCAGCCCTGACTCCTCCCCAAAAAGGAAGGCTGAGATTTGCGGGAGCCATGGTGGACGTCAGTAAGTGGCCCCTGTTCTCTCTGCTGAGCTCTGAGGAACTAGCCACGGTCCGACAGGCTTGTGTGTTTGGAACCTCTGGTAATGAAGCCATCTACATCACACATGGAAATGAGGTGAGAAGTGTGTCTTAGATATACCAGCACCTAGTGGAACAACTGTGTGTTAGCGTGCTGTATGCTGGTCCCAAGGTGCTCAGTTTATTAAAACCTAATTTGACATAATGTTTCAAGCTGTAAAAGAGTAGCAGCTCAACCTTAACACGTGTTTCAGCTCTGAAATCCAGTGGTCTTCAAGTATTTCGTTTGTGTCCATCAAAGTAAATGTGCATAAAGTATACGCAACCCTGTATAATTAATCCAATGACTTCACCTGCTGTTATGATAAGCAGTAACTCTGTGTATGTTGATGTGTGTGCTGTTACTTTCCAGGTATTTGTATTTGGGATGAACTGCAGTAGCTGCCTTGGCACTGGAGACAGTCTGAGCATTATTGTGCCAAAGAAACTGGACTTCCTGCGGGGGAAGAAGGTAATCAGCCTGAGCTATGGCAGCGGACCTCATGTCCTGTTGGCTACGGAGGGTAGGTTATTACTCATGCCAGCTATTTAAATCATTTAGGTAGTAAATTATAAACTCACAGCATATGTCTCTGCTCCTCTCCTTATTGTAAACTCTACCAAGTGTAAGTGCACTTGTCTCTTACATAACAAAGTAATTTCCTGAGATTTAATTTCCTGGATAAGAGGTTGTGTTATGTGGACTGAAGCTCAGACTCATTCCAGCTGTCAGGAAAATGTAATGCATGTTTTTAAATATATGAAACAGTTAGCAAACATGTATCATTTCTCTTTGCATAAGATAAGTTAAAGTGATATTCTTAAAACATTTCAGTAGAAGACCGGTCAGTGAAATCCTTGATGCAGCAGCCATTGACTCCTCTGATCTTGGCCCACTATTTAATCTTTGTGTTGGTTTGTTACAGATGGACAGCTGTTTGCTTGGGGACACAATGGCTACAGTCAGTTGGGGAATGGGACTACCAACCAGGGCCTGACCCCGATGCTGGTCACTGCTAACCTGCAGAACAAGAAAGTGAGAGAGGTGGCGTGTGGCTCGCATCACTCTATGGCTCTCACTCATGATGGAGAGGTGACTGTTGTTTTCATAACTGTACAGTTTCATCATTGTTTACTGATTATTGAATTTAGATTGATTTTTTTTTATGTGTAATGTGTAATGTTAGGAGGATAAACTTAAGTAATTCAGTTAGTTTGGATGTTAAATTTCATCTTTCCAGACTCTTAAACTCTTCATTCAACACATCATTTACTTCAATTAAGAAAACACTAGAATTTGATGTTAGGTTTACCATAAAATAAGAACAGCATATGAACATATATCAGTATGGCTGTATTTAATGTTGAGACAGGTCATTTGAGAACCTTATCGTTGCCGTCTCCTGTCCAGCCAGTATCAGACTAAGCAGCTTATTTTTAACCCCAAGGCATTAAAGCTAATTAGGCTGTGTGTGTGTGTGTGTGTGTGTGTGTGTGTGTGTGTGTGTGTGTGTGTGTGTGTGTGTGTGTGTGTGTGT
>JBBMJY010000017.1:2488225-2521846 GCA_037833715.1 Toxotes lorentzi
AGCGTACCTCCTTGTTATCCTTAGGTGTGTGTATATATATATATATATATATATATATATATATATATATATATATATATATATATGTAAATATACCTATATTGCTTTCCTGCAGATAGTAATCGTCCTTGAGAAAGCGACGTGTTAATTTATCCACTAGTACAATTATAAGCTGTTTGTTGTCAATGCAAAGCAAACAAATATCGATTAGAATCAAACTGTCATCAGATCTGTTTTTCATCAAATGACCAACGCAGTCATTTATCTTAAATGCATTGTGTAATTTTGTCTGAAGTTGTAGAAATGCGTTAGGTATTATGATTACACTGGAGATCTGATTCCATATCTGTCTAAAAATCAGGCAGTTTCAAACACTCAGCTCAGTTTCCCGTCTTATGCTGGACGTTTGGTGAACGTAACACACTGTGGTGTTTGTGGTTCCTCCACCTTCCCAAAGAAACTGAGTTGACCTAAGCTGATATGGACAGTTATTTTCCATAACAATTATGTGACTGGAATAGAGTAAACAATCTAGACTCATAGTATCATGGTAGTTAAAGAGGGTTTTGGTTAATTCAGTACAATAAGACAAATGGTATGTTACCTCCTTTAGCTATAGCTGGAATACGTGGAAGCAGCCTCAGGCTACTGTGGTGCAGCGTTTCACCATTCAGCGCTGATCTCTGCTCTCCGTCACATAGCTGACAGTCTACAGTCTCACGCCAGCGAGTGTAATTACAGCTTTGTACGAAAGATATTGTGGTGGCACAACATGGACAAGATGACTCTTCATTAACTAATTTTCTTTTTATTGTCTCTCCTCTGGTTAGGTCATGGCCCCAGGTTATCAAAGGTAAATCTGTTTACCTTACTGAGTTTGTGGATGGAGCTGTTCCCTCAGGAACAACATGAAGAGGACAGCCACAGTCAGGTTGGTGTACAAACACACTGAGAGGTACACAACCTAGGAAAAAATTATGAGTGAAATTTCCAGTTCATCTACTAAACACATTACATATACTACAAGGAGTTAAAGAAGGTTCCTTACCAGCACTTGAGCTGTGCAGTAATAGTTTTGAATCTGCTCTGTTCCAGATCCGTGAGGTGGGCCTGGTAGTGGTGCGGGACAGTAAGGTGCTGGGACTCCACTGTTCAGGAGCAGAGCTCCATGCAGGACAAGCAGCCATTATCCAACATGGCGCCCGCCTAGCCGATTGTCAGCTGTACTTCTCAAGGAGACCCTGTGCTACCTGCCTCAAGATGCTCATCAACGGTGAGGGGGAGACTGACAGAGAGATACACAGACTGACAGGTTGAGAAGTGAAAAACACAATACCTGCAGACAACAGCTTTGTGACACTTAGGTGAAAAGTTTCACATGTTGATGCCTTAGCAGAATAGGATAAAAGATAAGATATCTTTCCAAAGGAGATATTACTGCCATTTAAGCATGTTTCAGGTCTGAATACTATTATGTACTATATATAAAGTACGCTAGTTTTGTCAGTTTAGTCAGCTATTCATCACTTCCACCTGGTTGTAGGGTATATGCCATATGCCAATATAAGAAAAAGAATAAAATAAAAACATCTTCATAAACGATTTCCTGTGTCGCTCTGTTGTGCTGCGTGGAAGAATGAGTCTGTTGCTGAACGAGCTGAAGTGTCAGTACATCTTTTCAACCCCACAATACCTCCTCCATATCTGATGCAATATTAGAATAAGACCTTCCTAAAAGCTGCTACTTTTAGGAAGGTCTTCATTGTTTGGTAAATTGACAGGTGTTTACTTTTCACGTTTGACTGAAGCGTAGTGAACTAACAGTAACTAGAAATAAATACTGATGATGCTGTTTGCTCCTCTTCAGCTGGGGTCAGTCAGATCTCCTTCTGGCCCGGAGACCCAGAGGTCAGCATGCTGAGGTCCACCTCCGCAAACCGTTCAAACTCCCACTCCCACAGTCCACGTGACTGCATCACGGAGGAGGCCACACTGGACGCTGTGGCTATAGAGAAGCTGAAGTCCAACAGCCGTCCTCATATCTGTGTGCTGCTGCAGCCGCTGGCACCTGGCCTGGCACAGTTTGTTAATGAGACGTCCAGAGAGTGTGATTTCATGGAGAAGGTGACCGATGATGAACCAGGGCTCAACACAGAGGAACTCTTCAGCAGGTACTCTACATACATACCACTGTTGATGCAGCACTAAGAAAAAATATCAAGATCTAAGTGAAGCTGTTCCTTTTTAAATCTTCGTTGTTTTCTTGATGCTTAAATCAATGTTTGGTTTTAGAAATCATGTCTCTGACCTTTCAACTCTCACCAGTCAGAGAGTAGGGCAATAAATGTAGCTTGTAAAGCTTATTTTTGTGCATGTACAGTAGTAATTCAAGATAATCTAGATGAGCAACACTGCTATCAACTCAGAGCTTCTTTCATCTGGACTTTGGCAGTGAGGCACAGTAACTGCTGGAGTTTTCCATTTTCATTTTATTTCATTCATCAGAAGCAAAATCTGCATTTAAGTTCATTTTTAAAAAGTAGCAGTGTGGCCTGTAAATAGGAGAAATTCTTCCTGCTTTCCAGAGAACGAATGAGACACCTGAAGGATTTCTCCAGACAGTTCCTGGTCGGGACGTCTCAGCAGCACCGGGAGATATTGACACAAATAGGTCTGGAGAACTTCTGTGTGGAGCCAATCTTCTCGAACCTGAGACACAACATGAGGGAGCTGGTGGAGGTTCTAGCTGCAGTGGCTGCTGGTGTTCCACTGCAACACTACGGATTCTACAAGCAAGTAACACTCTTTAAACACCTCCCCCAGTCACAGCTCTGAATTCATTCATTTACTCTGGAATAAAATTTGCCATCCACAGTTGTTATTTGCTGTTCATTGTGTTGCTTCTGTGACCCAGGGAACAGTGTTCATCGCCTGAATCTTCACTGGCCAAGTCCTCACTGACTCCTCATCATGAGGAAGTTTCCCAGGAAGTGGCTCGCCATTGCATTATCCAAGCCAGACTGCTGGCTTATAGAACAGGTCTGGTTGGTTTTTCAGTGTGTCACAGCGTAGTTCACAGTACTTTTCATTCAGCGTCAGACTACATCCTGTTTCAGATCAAACTGAGCAAAAAGTGATTGAAATAAATAAGAAAGACTTTAACCATTTATCTTAAAATATGTCAGCAAGGTAAAAATAATGAGAATGCTGCAAAATTAACCCTCAAATATTCAACACAACAGTCATCTGTTTTCAGGTAACGAGTAATTAATATATTTGTTTGTCTTACCAGTCGAGTTTGGCTGGATGACATGTCAGTTTAAAGCCTGTGACTCTGTCGAATTATCTGACTCAGTGGGCTCTAACCACATTCAAGCTTTGGCATTTTAGCCTGTGGAAGTCTGACAGATTCCTAGATGACAAGAACCAGTGAAGCAAAGTCACCCACAGATCTCTGTGTGTCAGGAGTTGGGCAGCCAATCTGTAATCTTTAAAGGGCTGAGGCAACAGATGCAGGCCTGTAGGACATTTTCCTGCATGGCAGGCTTAAAGGTCACAGTCATTTTAAACAGTGTTCTTTCCAGAGTTGCCATTTGGCACCAGCTCCTTACATGATAAACTGTCATTTTCATTCCAGAGGACCCCAAAGTGGGCGTGGGTGTGGTTATCTGGGCCAGAGGACCCTCGGTGAGCTCAATTTTCTTTGACTATTTTATGTCCAGCGCTGAATTATATTATTTCAACTGGTCTGACATTCTACAGGAGGGTTTCACAGGGTTTCAACATATGGTCAACTAAATCCAATTATGTTTGATTGTATTAATGCACTGATGTTTTGAGTGTGGGTGGACAGAGTGTGCAGACTGGCACTGTCTGCACACTCTGTCAAATCACAGATCAGTGGATAGATAGATATATAGATAGATGAGTGGTTACTCACCTGAAATACTGCTATTTCTTATTTCAATTTCATCGTGCTGCATTTCCTCTCTCACTGATACTGTTCATGGAGTGTTATGTTGAACGACTCTCTTGTTCAAGGCTGGCTGCGAAGGAACGGGGAGTCTGTACCTGGTGGGTTGTGGGTACAACGCTTACCCAGCAGGCTCACAGTACGCTGAGTACCCACAGATGGACAACAAACAGGAGGACCGACACAGACGCAAATACAGATACATTGTCCACGCAGAGCAGAACGCCCTCACCTTCAGGTCAGACCATATCCATTTACACAGTGGGAAATGTTAATAATGTGAAAAACAGTCACTAATTCTTAACAATCAGTTCCTGATGCTTTTAGGACTCGAGACATCAAACCGGGGGAGCACACCATGCTGTTTGTAACTAAATGTCCGTGTGACGAGTGTGTCCCTCTGATCAGAGGAGCCGGCATCACACACATCTACACCAGTGACCAGGACAGGGACAAAGATAAGGGCGACATTTCCTACCTGAGGTTCAGCAGCGTGAAGGACATCAGCAAGTTCATAGTGAGCACATGGAGGGAGGGATGAATAATAATAATAATAATTATTGGGAATACTTTTTTCTTTTTGCCTTGACATCCCATTTGATGTTGTTACATATGCTGATTTCAGGTTTTTTTATATGTACAATAGCAAAAAACAGCCTATAAGTTCAATTAAATGTCAAGTTTTAAGCCATGGAAATATACAGAAGCTTCACAGAGGTGAATCTTTACACTCAAGCTTTTGAGAAAGAATCTATATGGTCATTTATTCTGTGTTTCAAGATGAACTCTTCTTCTGGTGCATTTGAGTGATGTAAATAAGACTCCTTACATTTCACCACCTCGAAGAATCTGACATTTTTCTGTCTTCACAGTGGCAGAGAAGCCCTTCAGTTTGCTCAGCGTCCTCTCCTCACATTGCCAGTAAGTTCCATCTGTTTATCTTAATGAATTCGTGTGCCACACAGTTGTAAGTGGTGTCACATATTAGAGAAAGACCAGCCTGACCTTGTACGTTAACCGTGGTATTTTTTGTTCCAGACGGTTGTGTTGGGAAGCACAGCAGGCAAACTGAGCAGGAGAGCCACCGCAACAAGAAGCTGTGCACCAACAGATCCCACAACGCGCCTTCTGTCAGCTGAACATCAGCCTGGGACAGATGGACAGTTTGGATAAATGGGTAAATCAAAAACCATAGCATCATGGTTTTATTTTTATGTGTCACAGATTAGATGTTTTATGGCTGCATATTTAAATATATACACAGGATATTAGGCCTTTCCTCAAATTTGTGCTGCACACGATTTAGAATTATTTATTTGCCCTATAAGGCCGGACTGCAGGTTTGTGAGTGATAACAGATCAAATGCACCCGATTCTGGCTGCAATTTCTGAAATGACTGAGTGACTGGAGGACGATCCATAATAAGTCCAGTCATTAAGAAGTCATCGGCAGTGAGTTGGAGAGACAAGAACAGGTGTGCAATACAGTGACCTCAAAGGGAAACCACTAAGAAGCAATGGATGGAGGGATCAGTGATGGAAGAGGTAAAGAATAAATAAATGGACCACGTGGAAGCGGGATAATTTTTTAATGGAATGAGGATTGAAAATATGGAGACTGCATATAAAGTAATATATTTTATAGTAATATAAACTGTGATATCAAGAATTTTTGGGTGAATAATTTATTTAAATGGTATTTAAGTATTGGATATAAAGACATACATACTCTATGTGTGCACAGCTAGTGATGGGTGTAGCGCTTGTTGACTTGAATAAGGTTTAAAAGAACTACAAATGGTGTAAAACACTGCAGCATCTCTCCATACACAGGTACCTGATGGACTGTCTCAGTTTTCTCATGTATGATATTGTTTTAAATCTGATGTGAACAGAAGCAAAATGCACTCAGTCTGAATGTCAGGCTTAAAAGAACGATGAATTCTCCTCCAAGATATCCGTGCTCTTTTTACAAAGAGGCAGCCACATGCTCATTGTGAAATGAGATTTTCATGCAGTGAGATTTAGTTTGAAGAAGAATGAATGTTATCTCTGGGATGAAGGAAGCGACACAGCCTATTTCATCAACAGGTGTTTGCTAAAATGCCAAGCAGCTTTAAGAAGGAAGGAACTTGATTACATAGCTTGTGTCATTATTTTAATGTATTTATTTGCCTTCAGTGTTGCGTTGATTTCAGGTTTTATTTTATTTTTTTGAATGAGGACCTGTTTGCATTGTATGTCATACCTTTTTCCTGTCGGTACTACAGGACAATGTGTCTGGGGCTTCTATAACTCGCGTTCAAATCACAGACAGTGATTTGAACAGTAAATGAGAGTGAGACAGTAAATGTGAATGTAAGCTGTGAAGCCATTTGGCACGAAAAAAAAAAACAAAACATCATGTTGAGACACATTTCAACATCAACATCTCTACTACTCAGCTACTGGTACAAAAAACAGAAATAAAATTCTGAGCACACAAACACACAATATTTGCATTCCCATCCTTTTATTTGCTGCGAATGTGGTACAGTAGCATCAGTGTGGAAAACGAAGTGGCTGCTTTCAGAGAGGGCACTGGGAACATCATGGTTTTAGTTGTAAAACAGGCCAAAAACAAAACAAAGAAGTAGTTGAGTGTAGCTCAAGTGATAAGTCCGATGTAAAACTGGGTGGTCTACATTTGCATGTTTTTTTCTGATATCTGATATAGTATAAATACTGTCACAGCTTTTAACATCCAAAATGGCTGGTATTGTTTTTATTTTTCCACCCAAACACACAAAAAAACATGGAACCATTTTTTGTTGCCAGATAAAAAAAAGAAAAAACCAAAATGGCACTTTTTGGGTTTACGATTGTTAGTCACCCCACTTTACTCCACTACTGCTTTTTATTTCTGTTTGATTCACTGATTAAACATGAGACAGCTTTACAATTTACTTTAAAACTAATTAACAGACTTTAAAATATTTAGCTAACTAATGGATGCAGATAAAATAATGACTAGGAAATAAATTCTGAATTTTACTGACTTTAATGCCAGCGTCTTTTTTAGAAAATGAAAAAAAAAATTTCATTTCTAGGTCAAATGGAAAACCAACACCGCTTTAAAAGTAGAGTTTAATCCTCACTGACTTTGCACATTTTATGGTCCTTTAACTACATGTGGATTTTTCACAGTTACATTTCACCATTGAGTCCTGTTACAGATCAACTTTGGCCTCACTCTGGGACAATTTCCCCAATGAATTTGCAGCCGACACAGCTTGTAATTCACAGACTGAATTAGCGCTACATGGGCGACAAACGTGTAGTGACTCCGTACACAATGGCAACCGATCAGCTGCAAAAAGTTCAAAATGTTTCTTTGACAGCGTAACTCAAATATAGTGAGTTAAGAGGTTCACTGCTTAATCACAACAAATATGTTCTATCAGAGCATATTTTCATCAACATAATTAAGCTCCCCCTGGAAAGATATTGAAAATACAAAAAAAAAAAAAGATAAAAGAAGGGAAAACACACCAAACCAAAAAGGCACCTCTGAATCTCCTCACCTGTTTCCTTTCTAATACCAACACCAGATCCAAATCAGAGCGCAACATTTGTGACAGTACAGAAAGAAAAAGAGTGAAACAAAAACACAAACAGCCATTTTTTTTTTACATCTGCTCTCCTTCACACAGCAAAGTGCCTCCTGTTAATGTTCTCACTCGCAACAGCACTCACTTCAGATGTACAAACCATAAACTGTACATGACAAGAAATGAAACTATATATATAAAAAAAATCACCATCAAGCAGAGTGAAAACAGTGATCAGCTTAAGATGAACAAAAAAAACCATTTGAATCATCATATTATTATTTTTTTATCATACAGAAAGTGCTATCAGCCACCAGCAAAGAGAACCAGTGATCAAAATGATTGAAGCTTACTGTACCGATAGCAGCCCAATGTCACCATTCAATTAAAAAGGCTCTTCATTTCAAAGATTCTTAAAATATGTTTACAGTTGCTATTTTCATTGGCCAGGTTTGGTCAACAGTGACTGACACACCTCCAATCTCAGGCTTACTAAAGCTTACTGAGTTAAACAGATTGGCACAGGCGGAGGCGTCTTCAGCCGGGAACACGTGAAGATTCATACATTTAGATTTGACCGGAAAGATTTGGCATCACACATTTAACAAGTAACTTTTGCACGTTAAACTAGTTCAGGTTAAGTTCAGAAAATCAAACTGTGACCAGTCAGAGCCAGTTCTGCCACTCCTGCAGACTGCAGAGTAATCTCTGCTAATCAGCCTTTACATATTGTGTATGTAAAGGGGACTGGGGAAGTGTTTCACACTTCAGATGTTCTCATTCTAAAGCCTGATCTCAGACCAGGCACGTTGACCAAGCTTTAAAAAAAAAGCAAAAAAAAAAGCAGAAATTCTTCATTATTTTTCTGATTTGCAGCTACTTCATTCAAACAGTTAGAAATCAACTCTTGTGCAGCGACTGGTGATTAGAAATACAAAAATGGTCGTGTCTGTGTGTTCGACAGCCACTTGACCATTTTGGCCAAAGCTTTTTTTAATCTCTGGTTCTCCTGACAAAGCAAATCAGCTGCCTCCAACACCATGAGTTGTGGCACTACATGCTACAGATGAGAAGAAAAAAAAAAGATTTCCATGAAAAAAAATTTACAAAAGATCAGTGATTGAGAACTACACAAGTTTTTAATGAACCAACAAACGAAAAAAGACAAATAACGTCTTGAAGATTTTTTTTCTTTTTAAATAGTATAACCATTATTGTTAATGTGTTTTTTTTCTATGTCTTCCTATTGATAAAAAGTTTGGGGTAGAGGGAGGGGGCTGCTTCTCTAGGAGGCCGGTTTCTTCAGATCCCTGATCTGTTTGATTAGGTACGTCTTCTCGTCGTTGAACTGCTCGTCATCTGCGCGGTCCTTCTGGAAGTTGCTCAGGAAGTCGATAAGTTTGGTCTGGTTCTTGAGCAGGATGTCGACGATGGGCTGCGTCTTGTTGGGGTTCGCTACAAACACCTGGGGACGGGAGCAGCCGAAGACCAGACATGTTTACATGCATAGACTGCAGGGCCTGCACGTTAAATAAATAATATAACATTCTCACACCCAACTGAGGCTTCTTACACAGGCGCCCACAGCAGGATAATACATTCTGTGTACTCTTAGGTGACTTGGTCCATATTTGCGGGGCAGCATGATTGCGCAAGGTGGTTTTACCTTAAAGACATGGAAGGCCTCAAACTGGATGTTGGGACTCTTGTCTCTCAGCAGATTCATCATCAGCTTGAGATTCTCCGGCTTGCTGATGTAGCGCGTCATCACCGTGAAGTTATGTCTGTCCAGTAACAGCTCGCCCAGAAGCTGGAGGAGAGATTATTTAGAACGATACGACAAAAAATGATTTATTAGAGAAGTCCATGTCATTATCGGTTCTTGGTTTGAAGTGTGAATTTAGGCTTGATGGTGGTATATACAGACAGACTGAATCATCTGCTCTGATAGGTAGGAGCTGGTACCATAGCAACAAACAAACAATCCTTCACTGGCTTCCCACCCATGAACACAGCTGGCCAAAACACAGGCGAAGCTGTGGTGAACCAAGGTCAGTGCAGTGGTTGTGTTTTCTCTGTGCTGCTCAGGCCACACTGTCGTTCTACTGAACAACTGCACATTGAATTCCCATGCGAAGAAGCTTTCTCGCAACATTAATAGTTTCACAGCAGGTGTCAGTTCACAGCGTTGGCCCTTTTATTTGTTTTACAGAAATATCAGCCAACTTGCAACAGACTATCTGCTGCTTACAAATCAATACATGAGTCAAGGCCAAACCTTTAGAGACTGCCTCTTGGTGACGTAGTTCTCAGAGTGCAGCAGCTTCTCATAATCTGCAAACACCTGCAATGACACAAGAATCACACTTTATTTTACATTCTACAAGCTAAATAGACACCCGGCTCTGTCGAGTGTCTTCATCACTGCTTTCTCTCAGGTTTTCATACCAGTGAGACCTTTGGATCTTCAAGAGCTTTTCATTTTTAATCTAGTATTTCATTTTTAGGACATCATGTAGTACACTGTATATCACAGAGCCTGAAAAGATGTTGTGTGGGTCTAAATTTACCAAGGCAACATCTAATCAATGTGCCGTAGTCTGGCTCAACCTGGTCACGTGGACTCTGTTGAGCCCACAGCACCGTCTCCTGACAGGCCTCATAGGCCAGCGACATACAGGCATCTGTCAACATACAACATCCAGGTAAAAAAGGCACTTTTGTGTAGGGTTTCCTCAGGCGGAGACCCCCAGGGGCCCTACCTATGAAAGGGAACCCTCTGCCTTAGTTAGCTGACAGCATAGGGCAGAGCTTTGTATGTAGAGACGCTGTGACACTGACAGGGCTTTCCAGTGATTCACTTTTCCTGGAACTTTAAGTGTATTAGTCAAAACTTTATTTCTTACTTGCCAAATATCTGCCCCCTTCTCCAGCGTATTGAATAGACCCTCACAAGGCCCTGTGGCTGCCTGTGTGTGACCACAGCATGTTCAATGAGACAAATCTTTTTTTGGATGCATGACTGGGTCATTGAGCGCTGCAGTGACGATACCTGATCTGGTTACTCCTGTATCTGTGTATGTTTCCACTCTTGGGGTCTTCCTGGTCATTTAAAGCTGTGGACAGTGTTTATGTTTATGCTTCCAAATAGCGCTCGGTGGCTGATGCTGCGTGACCTGCGTAGGAGGTGGGTGTGTGCGATGTGGTTCGGGATGGAGGGAAGGCATGAGCAAATCGGCCGAGGCTAAAGCGTTACAGCTGGTAACACTGGTTCAAAATAACATGGCAAACTTGGGGTAGAGCTACAGTGTTGGGAAATGTGTGCATGAGTCAGTGAACTCACAGCGTCGTAGTTCTGTTCGAGGTATTCAGCCACAAGCACTTTGTGTCTTGTCAGGAGATCCTGAGAATAAAGACAGGAGTGTTGTTCTCTATTCTCGGTCATGGACACTGGTCAACATTTTCAACTGGAAATGGCTACATTCTGTATGATAAAGCACATAAAATACTGGAAAACATATCACTGTTCAACTGTAACCTGTTCATAATGATCAAGACAAAAATTAGTCCTCAAACATAAAAACAGAAGATTTATCTCGCTAATATCAACAATGGATTTTTATTAAAACTGTCCAGTTTTTAAAATTTGAATTCTACACGTATTTATCAGGAACAACTTAGTGATCAACATTAAAAACAACTGCAAAGAGCCTGGCTCATCAAAACATCAAAATAAACCTGCATCAGCCCGTCTTAAGAAGTTCCTAATCCACCTTAAAGGGAGGTTCTCCCAAATAAAACAAAGTAAAATTATTTAAACAAAAGTTTTGGTTAAATTAGGCTTTAAAATATCAGCCTGAGTTTGTTTGAATTTTTTTATCCAAAAACTGTTCAGTTAAATTCTGACTCAAACACAGACTGGGACAGAAACACCTGAGGTACCTTGAAGGTGGCGAAGGCGTCGGAAGCGATGTCGAAGGTGGACATCTCCACGTAGTTGAAGAAACTGTGGAAATGATCGGAATGAAGAACTATCTTGGCGAGCGGCTCGTGACGGATGCACTCCCTCAGCATGATCCCACAATTCAACGCTACCTGGGGTGTCTCGTACCTTGAAGCAGACACAGAGCATTTGTCTCACCTCACTGGAAGCCGTTGAGACTCTACAGTGTTTAGAGGATGTGCTCTGTGTGGGTGTCTCACCCTTTCAGCAGTATAAAGAGGACCTCTTGGTGGGAGCAGAAGTATTCGACAGTGGGGCTCCTCGTCCCAATCTGCCTCCTCAGGATGTTGTTGAAGATCTGACACACATCCTTCTTCCCCTGGAAACATGTGGATAACATTAAGCACAGCTACGTCCTCCGAACACAGTCTTCTCTCCCCCCCTTTTTCTAAATGTCTCTTTCCCCCCACAACTGAAGCACGTTCATTTATATTTCCTCCATCATGTTTCTGTGGCAGCTTAGTCATGAGAGGCAGCACACTCGTGATGTTGAAGAACCACTTTGTGGTTAAGGAGCAGCTCACAAAAAACACACAAAAAAACAAAACCCTTTCTCATTACCTCAAAGTCTATGACCTGCAGGTTTTCTACCAGCGCTATCAGCAGGCCGCTGTTGTACAGCTCCTGGGCCAGCTGGGCCACAGTCTCAGTGTGAGGCTCCTTATCGTTGCTCCCGTACAGAATCTCCTTCATGGACACCAAACACTTCGACACCTCCTCAGACGCCTGCAGCACAGAGTGGAAGAGTTGGAGAAGACGGGAGAAGGGACAAATGCAAAATGCAAATATGGACAAAATAAGAGTCAACTTTGTTAAGATGGAAGACGGAGAGAGCTGAGACTGACTTGAGCTTTGTGTGTGTGTGTGTGTGTGTGTGTGTGTGTGTGTGTGTGTGTGTGTGCCTTTGTGAGAGAGAGTAAACTGTCTTGACAGTGAAGTGTCAGGAGATGACAGGACCAGACTGTTCCATGCTCTAATTTCACAGAGGGCTGTCACCCATGGGCCCCTGGACACACACACACAGAAACATGCTGTCTGTCCTCCTCTACCTTGTCTGTCTTCTTGTCCTGTTTGACCAGGATGGCCAGGTTTTCCTTCAGGGTCCTGACGATGTCCGCCGGACTCTTGTGGGATTTACCAAACAGCGGCATGACGGAAACAAACTCGCGTTCGGATCTGGGAAACAAACATACACACGCATGCAGGACTTGCGTAAGAGGAGTCAATGACAAGCTGGATAATAATAATCAGTATTATTTTCATGTGAAGGGGATTATGCCAGTTTTCCTTTTTTACTCTGCACAACAGTGTGGAGTCAGTTTCTGTCAGTTCATGACAGAAACTTTGATGTCGGACGTGAACGAGTGCACTTCTGCCTCCTAACATTTCTGTGACATTTAGGACCTCGCCAGCTTGTCTAGAGCGCAGAATGATGGAGGAAAACCTAATACTGAGTTTTTGAGGCCGATGTAGACATCAATACTCTGATAATATATAAGTCAGAATCATTAAGAGACATTTTTAATCAGATTGCCTTAAGTTTGATTGTATAAAATGTATCAATATATGTATTGAACTGGACAGTTTACAGCTGAAAATAGACGAAATGAAAAATATCAGCCTTCAGAGGCTCATCCCAGACAACCTCCCTGAACTAAACGAGCAGTGATTGATCATGAAGAATTTTTAAACCTGGAATGACAACTCGACAGAAAGCTGCAGAGAGAAATACAAATGACGTGTGTGTTTGTGTTTCAGGATTCCTCTCGCACCTTAGAGACACATACCAAAGTCATCTCTTGTCTACAGAAGCAACAGCTGCAGCCCCTTTGACACCAGTCTTCAGATAATCAAAGTCATGGTCAATACATTAGATTGTTACGTAACGACAGAAACAACAGAGGGGTTGGTTGGGATTGTCTGTTCCAAAAACCTCAAACTTCTCCAAAACATTGCACCGAAATCAGTTTCTGCATAAACAGTGAGGCAAAAATAGAGCCTGCAGTCGCTTAGTCCAACAAGAGAGAGAGAGAGAGAGAGAGAGTCAATATACATGCAACCAAATTTAAAAAAGGAAAAGCAAGTGCTTCAACTACATTTTGACTCAGACATAACATACTGATATGCCGAGTACTAAACAGAGCAGTGTCAGTGCCGTACGTGCCCCATCCACCTTATTCAGGATATAATAAAGGAAAATGCACTTCCACTGTGCACAATCTGCAGGTTATTTTTAACTTCTCAACCTTTCTTCATGTTGTCAGAACCTTAACAAGAACCTCATTAAGTCACAAACCCAGCTGTCAGCTGACAGTAAAAGAAGACTAGAAATATGTAAAGTGAAAAATGCCAGAGGAAAACTACAAATAGGTAACATAATGCTGTGAACAGAGACATGTACGTGGTGGCTGAGGGAAACAGAGGGAGTTTGGTTTAGTCGATGACTGAGCGTGTGCGTGTTTAAAGGATCCAGGAAGCAGCAGTGGCCTTCACAATCCAGGCCGGGTCAGGAGCAGGCAGAAAACTTGTGACTGCTAATCCTCATCTGGGAATGTAAAAGGGCATTACACTCCCCCTCAGCCCTAACGCCCACCTTCATTCCTCTGCGTCTACCATTCCACCCCCTGTATGTTACGCTCTAAATCAGAAAACTTTACGCTCTTTTCAAAAAAAGCTACTGCTTACAATTAGAGAACAACCTTACAGAGTCTGAGCCAGTCAATATTGCACTGAATTGCAGTTCTGTGCATCTGAGCTCCTGTCGCTCACTTGTTATTCCTGAAGGTTTTGTCATGAAAATGCTTAGATGGCGAATGTGTCATCGGTTAGCCCAGCACAGCCCTGACACTTCAAGGGGAAACAACACGAAAACAGGAGAAACGAGAACCCTGACCGTAAAATGGCTGTGTGTCAGAGCAGTGAGGAGCAGATGCTCTGATTTCCCCAGATCCTACTAACACAAGGTGGTAAACTCTGAGCTGTGCAGGATCTGTTTCATCAGTTTTGCTCTGTTGGAAAAATCTAATTCTGAATAGTAAGAAATCCCAACATGCCGCCCAAACACGATCAGCTTCAGATTTGGTGAAGTTTGTCATATAGCAGCCGTCCACAGGGCATCATTACAAGATAACAGCTGCTGCAGCTCACAGTGCCACAGTGATATAATGAAGAAAATAAGCTGATCCTCTGCAGAGATATGTGAGGAGAGCACAGTGAGCGTGAGTGTTTTCCTCAGACTGAGGAAGAGTAACCGTTAATTACACTGCACAGTTTGTTTGAGCCCCAGAAAATAACTGTAAAATATACATATATAAAAAAAACTACTTTTCACAAGTCTGAAAAAAAAAAATTGTAGAATTACATAAGTGCTTCTTCGATTGTTCGACACCCGCAAAAAAACAAGAAAACAACTCGAATTGGAATCACAAGGTTTTCACCTGACAAAGACAAAAAGCAGCCGAGTGTGTTCACTGTCCTCAGCTCTGACTCAGTGTTCAGCCTTTCAGTTTGGACGTAAAGACGTAAAGGTTTTAATCATACTGCTCTCTGCTCTGGTTGAGCGTCAGGTTCCTCTAAGCGAGCCAGCTTTTTGTGTTATGATTAATGTTTTGTGTTTTTATTCTGACACACAGACAATGGCATCAGTCAGAGGGCAGACTGCTGATTCACATTTAACAAATGAAATCACATGGAAGAAGATGACTTATTCACACACACACACACACACACATCATCATCATCATCAGAAGGTCAGAGTGAACCTGAACGCCCTTAAATATGATGCACCAGTTTGTTTTGCTACAATAGACGGTGAGACACAAAACATATGACTTCGTTCCACTTTGCTATTAATGAGGCCAGATGCTTCTGTGGAGGAGGTTTAGATTTATTCTGTTCAGTTTAATGTTTAGGTGTCAAATGGGTGAAAAATACAACTTTGTCCAAAACGTTGTAGGAAAAGTAGAATATAATAGAAGAAGGCTCCTTCTGTTTCACTTTATCATCACATTACGTTGTGACTAGAAAACTTCGGCCCTGTCAATATTTGTCAAAGGATAAACAGGCAGTGAGGAAGTAGTTACCATGCTTGCACAAGCTTTCTTTCTTTTTGTGTCAGGTAATAAGCACTTATAGGTCCAACATTTCCGCTCTGTCGTCCAGCCCTGTGGCTGCAGCTGTTACTAAATGTTTCAGATTAATAAAGAATACTTAAGGGGTCTGTTTTAATCATCTAATAACACCTCTTTGAGTCCTGGAAAGCTTAAGCTCTAGGTTGCTGTGAAGCCTTCATTTTCACTTGTAGCCTACTTAAGACTGACTAAATGTTATGTAATGGAATTAATCTGGTGCCCACTGGGCTTGAGCACACACAGCTAGCTGCTCTGCCTCAGTCTGATCTAACAGGGAAAGGCTGCACAGTTCCCCCTAATATGAATTTTTCAGCTGTGATCACGTGAGACTAAACAAGCTTTGGATAAAGACGTGTAGCATAAAGCCAAAGGATGCACGCAAATCACAGAGGATTCAATTTCAAATGTGATTAAAAAGAACAAGCTCACTCTTATTTATTATTTAGGTCAAATAAATTATCACCATTTTTGTCTTATTTTGTTTTCTCCTGTAGTTTCCCAGAAACACATCTTGTTTAATAGCTCTTCTGTATATTTCTGTCACTGCAGGAATGAATCAATTAACAAAATAGTTTAACTTTAATTTTTACTTTTCTTTCGACTGATGAATTCATAGACTAATGTCAGGCTTCCTGTCTGTTTAAAAGAAAATCTGGAAGTAATAAATACAGATATCAAACTTATAGTTCACAGCCACACTAAACAGACGACTGAATAATCAAATGAAAAACAAAACTCTAAGGCTTCAACTAATTAAAAACTTTTCAATTAGTTAAAGTTTTGCCTTAAAAAAAAAATTCAGAAAAATGGTGAAAATTCAGAATCACCTAAAGCCAAAAAGCACGTCTTCAAACTCCCTGTTTATTCTGACCAACAGAAAAAAGCCGAAGAATCTTAGTTCATGATCACGTGAGACAAAAAAAAAAAAAAAAACACAGCTGCACATCTTCACATTTTAGGCGTCTTTGCTTGAGAAATATCTTAACTGAATGATTTGACCCACTCCTTGTTTCATCTGAACAGCTGCCTCATTATCAGCACATTCACAGTAGATTCCCTTTGACCGCAGCGTCGATGTAGCAGCAGGACGACATATTCCAGCTGTGAGCAGACTCCTCCTGGGTTATCTGTTCACGCTGTGACATATGGTCTTAATGTAAACGCAGACCTGTGCTCCACAGTCGCTCAGTACGCTCTGAATAATTCAGGCCGTCCTATACAACATGCATTACAGAGCTCGACTGACTGTAAAGTTTATTTGTTGTGTTGTTATGTTGTGTAGCAGTTTTCCTGAACTATACCTTTTGTTTTGTTTTGTTTGTTTGTTGTTTTCTCCGTTTCCTTATTTGTACTGATGTTCTTGTATGTTCTCCTGCTTATTGTTCCATTTCTCCTCTTGGTAGTTGTGCTCTTGGTATTTTCTTCAGAATGTGTACTCCTTTGACTTTAATGCTGCTCTACCTGCCGTGTACCTGCCTCCTGCAGCATCAGATAACAGTAACAAACACTGTAATAAGTGCAAACTGCACAGTAGTGGGTGGATTTGGTGAATAATCAATGTCATCCCAGTGCAGCAACATAGTGATCCATGACCGAGGCCTCAGAGCGAACGTAGCAGCATAGTGATGCGTCACACCTACATGCCATTCGACCAGCAGCAGCCGCGACTACAACTTGGCCATTTCATGGCTCGTGCTAAAAACAGCTGTCCTGATGGCCCGTGGCTCGACTCGTTGTGTACTTGATTTTACATTAAACAAAACAACAGTTTTAAACTTTGGCACTGAACTCCCGGAGCATCTGAAATCGAGACTTACAGGAAGAACGCTGCGAAGAATAACACAAAATGTCTTAAGTTATATTCCAATTCAAAGTGGAAATTTCAAATGAAAAAGCCTCATTCATAGTTACTTTCAGAACATTTGTTTCAAAAAAAAAAAAGCAAAATTAGAAAAAGCCCAAAAAGTTTGGTTTGAATCTAGGAAATCAAACTCAGAACATCCAGACGGTTTTAAATCCTATTTAAACACCCCGCTTTGCTTCAAATTCTGTTCAGAAAAAGGAGATTTGCTGCTGTGTTGATGCTTCAGCGTCTGCTCCCACACAGAGAAATGACACCACATCACAGCCCGTCTCAAGACTACAAAGAGATTTCCCTGCGCAGACGTTCACAAGGAAATTGTCCTCTCCGAGGCAACGTGGAAGGAACGCTCCCTGAAAGGACAAACATCAGCTCATCAAGTCCATTCTCCAGATTGATAATGATGTGAAAAGTCCCTTCTCTTTTGAACTTTGACTGGAAAGGGAAAGGGTTTTGTCACTGCCAAAAATCTGGAGCCTTGACGCTGAGGCAGACAGAAACCTCCATGAGACTAAAGATTCAGCTGTGGCTCTGTGGTTTTGTTTGTGTCAGAGTTGCCATCACCGGCTCTACGTCCAGCTGCTTTGATAAACGCCATCATGGCTGAGGAAGACGCTGCTTCAATAAAACCTTTATTCCCTCTGTTGAGTCTGACAGGCAAGCCTTCCTTCCAAATTCACCTTCGTCGTCGTAGCGTTGCGACAGACTACCGCCAACCACACTTCTAAACTTCTTGTAACTGACAAACAAGGCAGTAGTTAAAAATATCTTGCTAAATACAAATATGGAAAGATGACACTGAGACGTGTGTGTGTGCCACAAATGCGCAGTTGTGAAACTTTTGGTGAAGTGACAAGTATAAAGTATTCCAGCCTGTCATTGACTATATCAGTGTATTACTACTGAAAGCCTTGGTAATATGCCACACATGCTGCAGGGAGTGACAGTAAAAACCTACTTTATAATGTACAAGGTTACTGTCTGTTAGTAGATGCAGTCACTTAAGTGCAGGATCAGTGTGGGTGAATATTCTGAACCAGTGACAGACAGGCCTGTTCCTACCAGGATATGAGAGCCTACTGTATCTGTTCCTGGGCTGTCTTTTATGTCAAGGCACATGGAAGTAACCACAGGAACACAGGATATAAGGTGGTGTGGAATTCAGAATAAAAGCAGAGCAGATTTAGAACATCTGATAGTACAAGTATTCAAGCATACCCTGCAATTAATGTAAAAGCAATTTACATAATATTTCAACCATCCATGTAACTGTGCATTATTAGTTTGCACAACACTGTAATAACAGCAAGGACAATAAGACTGCAGCTGACTATTATTCTCAATATCGATTAGTCTGTCAGTTATTTTTTCTATATATTAATCATTAACTTGTAGTGTAAGATGTCAGTTACAGTTTCCCAGACACCCTGGGCTTTAATTTGATTGATTTGTTGTATACACCAGATCAACATTCAGAGATATTAAAGTTTGCCTTAAGCCATAATACAGAGAGTCTTTCCTTTTGAAATTATGGAACTAGAGAATGATGAGCATAATTACTTGATAATTACATTAAGGCATTAATCAGTTATTAATACTGTTGACAATTAACTGTCTGGCTAACAGCTTGAGGGAATAATCATTTCGGATTTTATTGCAGATAGAAACGGTTTTATTCTGAAGAAAGTGACCGGAAGCCGCGGTGTTTTAAATCTGACTAACCTGACGGCGGTCGTCTAAAGTAACGTAGCTGAGAGGAAAAAAAAAACAAAAACAAAATACACACAGTATATGTGATGCTGAAGAATTAAAGCTCCCATGGACCACAGTGTTTGGAGGAATAAGAGCCTGTGGATCGGACGGCAGTAAACAGCGGATCAGGCCGCATAAACAGTCCCAGACAATGTGATTTAACAAGGCTACACCCCTCTCGCCTCCGGCTAAACTCCCTTTTTGTTTGACAGATTTCCAAAGCTAATCACAGTTGTCTGCATAATTTCAGCATAAAAACACTGCTGAAAAGGACAATAGGAAGCTCTCATGTATCAACACAACAGACATTTAAACGTGCCAACCCCGGCCGAAGTTATAAAGACTGTCAAGGGCAGTGATATCGTACCATTAGGTTAACTGGGAGCTATTGCTCTTCGACAGTATGGGCTAGACATGATACTTACAGTGGGGAGATGTTTGGTCGGGTCTCTGTAAATGTCTTCACCGCTTCTGTCCCGGTTCACAGCGCAGCCGAGACTCTCGGGTAGGCTTCAGTGGTCACGCCAGGGCTGGTTGTTCGCAGGAAAGTCCGCTAAAAATGTGTGCGATGCAATTTAAAATGTGGGGAATCTGTTAAGAAAGCAGTGCAGAATTCCATCTGCTCGCTCTCCAGCCTTCTGTCAAGCTAGTGACGGGGAAACTTTAAGGCTTCCGGTGTACAGTTTCGGAATAAAACCTCCGCGGACTCTTATCCGTGTAAAAAAACAGAAGTATAAGGCGAAGAAAGGGTGAAAGTCCGACTGAAATCGCCACTAATAGTCGAAATACTGCCTGTATTTATGAATTCAAACGACATTTCTCCTACTCCTCTACTATTACGCTGTCATACACACAAACTTGCTTTATAGAGCAATTCGCTTCACTTCCGGTAATGGTCTGTCTGACGCCTGCCAACTTGACACATCTGTATCTTTCCAGCCGCGGCTGAGTCTCGTTCACATCCTCTCACGTGAAGTCCTTGTTACCGCCTTGTCTCGGGTGTACCTGAATTATACGTCACTAAAAGAAGCACGTGTAATGCACTTTACCACACTCGCATTTGAAACACGTGACACGAAATAATTTACCTTTTCCAACAGGGAGAGGAAAGAATAGAGGAGAAAGGAGAGACTGAAGGTCAGATTGTAAACCTATTGGAACGAGCCCCAGGCCGAATCACGATAGTCTAAACTGGAAAGAGCCCATTGGAGGTTAGATATCACATGGTTGAAATTACATTTCCGGATCAAAATACATAATTGATAACATTGGCGATGTATCCGTGTGTTTTTATGCTAAAGGCCAATAAATAAAAGCTTTGATTTTTTTCTACCGTTAAAACTCATACTGATACTGGTCTAATTCCTAATGCTGTCAGTTAAAAATGATTTTACAAATTAAAATTAAATAAAAGAGCTTCAGTTCCCACAAAAAGGCAGTGTCTTATAGAGGAAACCATGTCGGACTTTATTAAAGCTGCTTTTCATTTTACATACAATTCAGAATTACATATTTACAAATATACACAGATATGTCTCATTATAATATCTTTATATCAACACCATACTCAGTAGATATACAATAGGAAAATAAAGACAGTGGTTGCTGCAATGTGCTGCATAAAAAGAAACTAAAAAATATAACCCTTCTCATCTCTCCACCCTCCCAGTAAAAAGTACAAATAATTCAATAAGCTTTATTGTGTGATCATGATCAAACACTGACAAGTTTAGTGCCCGTGTCAGCTTTCATTAGAGGGCAGAAAATAAACTCTCACAATATACAACAGTGCCTGGTAAAAAATACTTTAGATTTTTACACTGGGGCTCAAGAAGAACATGCCACGAAGAGTGATGACACACAGAGAGACAAAGAGGCTCACAAAAACCATGACCCCCTTCACAATATACATGCTCTCGAGGAAAACTGTGAGGTATAGAGAGGACACATCTGTACAAGTGTAACATATATTTTTCAGTCTTACAGAACTTACATGGATCAACACATAATGCCAGCCACAGTTTACTCTCTGGTTTAGCTCACAGTTTGACACCAAGAGATCTGTAAACTTCCTTTTTCTGGAAAAGAACCTTTCCTTAAGCTTAAGAAAATAATTAAGAGCACTAATCATCGCTAGAGCTGGATTTAACAAAACCACAGTGGTGTTAGACATGGCTTTGTTAAGCCAGTTGACAAATACAGCTCATTCTTAGTAATACATGGGTGCGGCTGGTTTTGGTGCAGCAGCTTGTTGCACTCGGTATCTTACTGTCAGACATTCAACATTAAGGATGGAAGAAGGAAGAGACTGTTTTGCAGTGCACCTTGTTGATACAGTAGAAATCTCGGGATATAAAAACCATGTTCACGTTTGAAAGACAATCTAAGAAAAAGGTGTCGCTCAGTGTTCAGAACAGCACAGGTTCCTGATGTGTGTGTCTGTGTGTGTGTGAGTGAGGAGGTGTGCTATCAGCTTGTATCAGCATCCTCATTTCCACTGTGAGGCCAATCAGGGCCAATCAGGGCTTGACTTACTCACCACCCCCTCGTTACTCCACCATGACGATTACTCGGCTACATTATGGTGTCAAGTAAACAAATATTGATCTCGGGCTCGTGGTGCAAACATGTCGAGCAGGTCTGTGCCCTGGTTAGCCCTGCTTGTGGAGTTGTGGCTACTGTCACATGCCTCAGTGGGGCTGGGAGCAGAGGGAGAGGACAAAGCCTGCTTTTGTTGCTGCAGTGCAGACCAAAGATAGGTGAGCGGGGCGGCCATGACACAAAAACAGGATAATTATGTATGGAGGTTTATGTGCAGGGTTTCTCAGACTCGGTTTGTGGGGAGCCACTGATCAGCTCCTGGGCAAAATGCAAATGCAAAATCCACTGGTGCCACTATTATCACCGCAAATACAGTGTAAACAATTCTGTGATTCTAAAATATCCCCAAACGGGACCTTGTGTATAAATCTGTTTCAACTGATTTCTTGTGATTTAACAGCCTTTCTGGGGATTTGTGATACAAGCATGTTTGATTTGCACTGAACAACACACACATGAAAGAATACACACGGAAAGACATTTAGTTGACACAAACAGCTATGTAGTCACACCTGCCTGCCCACGCAACGTCTTGGGCTTCCTGAGAGGTAAATCCAGAGCAGTTCAGAGGCCAGATAGACAATCCCTCTTAAAAAACAAACAAAAAAAACAATAAAAGAAAACACAGAGAGAAGTTTAAAAGTTGTTTCAAGCTGCCGCTCTCTTTGTGATTTGTATGTGTAGCTGGAGAAGTGCAAGACATGTGACCACCAGGTCATGCTGTTGGTGACATTCAGATGGTGACACATCTGTGTTCCTTAAATTGTGATTAATACCATAAAGCAAGGATTAAGGGAAGCTCTTATTAAAGATGTGGGATGAATACAGCATTCTGCAAAAACTGCTTTGACACTGGCGGTCGGCGGTATATTTTGTATCCCACATACAAAAAAAAAAAAAGTTTACAACACTTACAGTAACGTGCCCTGAACATTCAACCTGCTCAGTGATGCTCCAAGATGCACTGAAAGCATTTTTTTCTTGTTGCAGCCAGCTGCCACTTTTCACAGTGTATAATTAATGTCTGACACTAAAGCCAATGTATCATGTGAAATACCAGTCTGATAGTACCTGTGGATGTTTCACACAAGAATCTGACGCTATGCTGTGATGCCGTCGACTTGAAGGGGTTGGACGAGGTTGACACCAACAGTTTTTTAAACCGCTGACGCTTCATATTTAGTGCAGATATTCAAAAATTGACTATTTCAATGCTACATAATCACAAGCGTTTTTGTGATTTTTTTGAAAAAAGGCCCAACAGGAAGTGATTGGTCACATGACTTTTATCATGTATGCTGTGGAGCCATTTTTTCCTGATATTTTAATTATCTGAATTTTATGTCACTGGAATGAATTGTTCTAACAACATGCAGATATTTTTTTAAGGTGGAAAAAAAAATCAAATGAAAGTATAATCCTGCTGAGTGGAAATGAGCTATTTTTTGTTTATACTCAGGAAAACTGGGTGTTGTCAACACTCAGCCAAAACACTGGGAACATTTGCAGAAACAGTGATAGTTTTTGTTTTTGGTTGGATCCGACAAACTGTGAGGCGTGTTTGTCTGTGTGGTTAAAAAAAGAAAGAACATTGAGATCCTGTTCTCCAGTCAGAGTCGGCTTCGGGCTTTGTAATTCAAGCTGGATGTGGTTGTAGGTGGAAGGACGGAGCGGGGACAGTGATCTCAGGTCAGGGTTTGATGTCAGAAAAGCTGGTGTAGGTCTCACTGCAGCTGGAGGAAGTGCTGAGGTTCCCAGAGACGCTGCCATCTAAAGGACAAACGCGCAAAACTGGCTTTGTTAATCCCAGGCAGACAGCAGCGGTTTTTACAGTCATTTAATCAGAACAAAAATGCCTCATGCTAACACCTCTACCAGAGAGGAGGGCAGTAACTGAAGAGGAAGAACAGTTACTGCTGAACAGTGTTAATGTGGAAAAAATACCTGAGCTGCTCAGTGACTGGGACGACTTAGACTCTGAGATGAGGCTGAGGAGGTTTGCTGCTGCCACCCAACCCTCCTTACTGCTGCGAAGGTTCCTCACAAACCTGCAGACAGTGGAAATATCTGTTAAACAGCTTACTTCACTTTTCTAAAGATCGAATGAGCCCACATGTTGATCAGTTTGCTTTTATAGTCTGTGTTTTTTCTTGTTTTATACAGTTTGATTTACTCTCCTTAATGTGAAGATTTTAATAAAATGAATTTAGAGTTTTTGGCTGAAGAAGAAAAGGTGTTTACCACTGTCCATCCTCTCCCTCTCTGATTAACTGGACCACATCTCCACTCTTAACAGACAGTTCCTGAGGTCCCGCCTTCTCGCAGTCTGCGACCACAGTGTACTTTCCTGGAGCCTAAAGGAGTCAGAGGTCACCAAAGTAAGTCAGGTGCCAAACATCATCACAGGCATCCTGATCATTTTTAGAAGCATATTTGTTTTCCTCAGTCACTGCTCAGGCTCACCAGCTTCTTTCCTACTTCATCCTCAGGGTCAGAGTTCATGGGGTCCTCGCCGCTGGAGTACCCGTCATTCTCTTCTGAGGCATCCACGGAGAGAGACGCCTTGCTCCAGCCTGTAGGTGGGTGGTGGTGATGAAGAGGGAAGAGATTTAGAGGCAGAGGAGGGAAGTGGGAAAAGTGGTCAGCGACCTCCGGAAAGGTAGATGTGAATCTATCTCACACTCTCAGTCCATGTGGCATTGAAATGCTTCCTGGGTCAATAAAAAAGTGTAGTGGATACTGTCTAAGTGTAGAATTCATCATCAAAACCTAAAGATGTGGATATTTGGGATATTCCTGGTTGGGTTCATGTTTCTGTTGAAATTAAAGGACAGAAACTGCACACGGAAGAGTAACATGTCTGTGAATGTGAGTTTTGCCAGGAGCAAACAGAATGCCAACTGGAAAGAGAGTCACACTCACACATACGTTAATCTCCACAAAACCACAAAATCTGTTCTGTGAAAACATGACAAATAGATCCATTTACACACACTCAAACACACAAACGTCGGCCCAAGCTCCTCCAGAATCCCAGAGAAGATCAAACACCCAAACGCAGAAGAAGAGAGAATGATTGATTTGAGGTAGCGTAGGCACCTTGATAAAACATTGTCATTTAGGCTGCAGTTGAGACTTAAATGATAAGAAGCCTCAATGAAAGGCTAAATGACTCGGGCGGTAGATATGTTGCTGCACGTTGCCTCTGGTAAAAATCAATCACGAACACCACAAACCACAGCAAACAGCCACAGTGTCTGATCCTCAGAGCGGCTCTGTACCTCTGCGCTTGCTCTGTAACAGACTAGAGGTACTCGTCCATTTGACTCTGCTCAGAGTGACATGTGTAGCCGGGTCTAAACGGGGAGAAACAGCCAGCAAATCAGCGAGACTGCAGGTGTGATCAGACTCTAAATCAAGGACTCTTCCATCTGACAGGGAGGAAAGGTTAGTGAGATACTCAGACAGTTGCTCACTTAGTGCATCAGTCATTCGTACACAGACATTTTCTAAGTGTTCCCCAATGAAAATGGACACAGCATGAGAGCACAGTTCTGAGATGATGATGAGATTATGACCTGTGGATGAAGGTAAATTTGAAATGTTTAAGAAAGTCAGAAAAGACTTTTGGGGATATGTCATCGGTATAAATGTGTGCAAACTGGATGAGATTGTACTGGATTGGCATCGAGACCAAAGGAAATTTACTACCACGCAAATATAATTGAGTTTATAACAGTGTGCAACATTGTCGTGGTGAACTGAAGATGACAGGATGAAGACCCGCTCCTGTTGGTGAAATCTACTTAGTAAAAATACACAGTACATTCTAACGATGAGGGATGGGAAGATGAATAATGGCCCTCTAGAATTAGACGCCCTCTATGACGGGACAGAAATATTATACCTTTGAACCCAAATGGTGTGGGGTCACTCTTGACCAAGTGGCGTTTGGAGCTGTGTTCGGGGCTCAGGGCCGAGCCTGGCCACACAGGCAGAAAAAAAGAGAAGAGACGAGAAGAAAAAGAGGAAGAAGAGTCAAGTGAGGAAGAGAAGCATGAACTTGACAGAATAATTGAACATCTAAAGCAACGAGGTGCAGCCAGTGAGGGAAAGGTTAATGCTGCTCTTAAAATATGGTGAATTCACAGAGTGGGTTTGACTGAACCAACATCACTCCACAGTGCTCTGAAAGAATCATGTGAGGAATCAAAATAATTTAGCTTTATTTCATATTCAGCCTTAAGTATAGTATGATGGCATTAACCGATGCACGTACAGTAACTACTGAGTTACTGTTGTGGTTGTTGTGGTGTATCCAGCAGGAACTTTAGCACATGAAAAGGAGGAATGCTAGACTTTACCCACCAGGGGGCAGTGTGTCCCCCACATAAGAGCTGGAATCATCAGTTCACCATAAAAGTTGATCTGATTTCATCAGGCTCGAAATCAAGTTAGGCAGGGGGCCATTATTAGCCTTTAATTTAAAACACAGCACCTGGGTTTGGTGCACATATAATAATAACTCACTTTAATAATATAAACTCTAATCAAAGTAAACTGGTCTGTGCAGTGTGTCCCTGTTTTAATGTTACCTTTTGGACTCTTCAGATTGCTGAAGCCCTGCAAAGTAAAACGCTTTTTAGCCACTGAGGATCTGTCAGTGGTCGGACTGGTCACTGGTTCATCTGGAAGCAATGGTTTGAAATGGGAGAAGAAGAAAGGAGAGTGTGGCAGTCACGAAAAGACAGACGTAGCCCAGAGCAGAAAAATGAAGAGGCAGAGAGACAAAGAGGGACCATGAAGGTGATGAAGAAAAGAGGAGTCCAGATTAGTGAGAGTTTACAGCGAAGCTTTCAGTGAGGGCACTGCAGCCATAACTGACTAACACACTCTGAGTGTGTGTGTGTGTGTGTGTGTGAGGATGCAGCTTTAATTAAAACATTCACCTTTGTGTTTCGGCGAGGAAGAGGAGTTGGCATCGGAGGTCGGGCTCGGCTCGGCCTTCTTCTCATCTTGTTTCTTCTGGTTCTTCTGACCACTGCAGCGGAAGGGACTGGAAAAGACAAGAAGACAACAGAATGATAATTGAGGCATAGGCCTGTTTTCGTCTGTGTGTGTGTGTCCACAGTGTGAGGACACTACATGCTCGCCAGTGATACTGACCTCAGTGAGATGGAGGTGTTGTTGCTGTTTGGACTCAGGGAAACAGAGTCTACGTTCTTCTGCTGACTGGCATCTGAAACAACAGTTTACAACAGTTTCACAAAAAAAGTAGAGAAGACGACGAGCAAACAAGCCAGTGTGGCTGTGTGTATGTGTGTGTGTGTGTGTGTGTGTGTGTACCTCTGCAGGCTTTGAGCTGCTGGGTCAGGACTTTGCGAATCTCATTCACCCATGCTGTTTTAATCTCTGGTGTTGGAGCCTGGATAAGACAAATAGCGACAGTTGTAAGCAGTAAGCAGAGATGTGGTTCCTTTCTACTGGAGATCCATGCTGCTCATTTTGCGGTCGACGCGGGGTCAGTGACCGTACCTGGACTATAAAAACTTCATCTCTTGAGTTGCACCAAATCTCAAACTTCTTGTTGTCTCCTTTCGCATTCTCTGTTATGCCCACTGCACTCATCTGAGAGAGGAAGGACAGGAGCAACGTTGAGCACAGCATCTTTTACCGCAGCTGCCCATACATAGCGTTTTGTACATTTTGTGAGCTTACACTGAGGGAGTGTTTGAAGCTGTAAGATGGAGCTTTCTCGTAGCCCTCCCCGTTCTCCTCTCTCCTCTTACAGAAGAGCAGGGCCTTCTCATGCAGGAACAGGTGCCTCTGCATGGGCTTGAACCGGGCCAGGTCCTTGACCTTGGCGTGACCTTTTTTATGCTCTGTCCACACGCTGAAGGAGCCTTGCATCAGCAGACGGCCCAGCTCTGACAGATTACCCTGAAAGAAAGAAAAGACAGGCTTACCACATGTCATTTTCTCCAGGCTTTGAGTTCCTCCCCCTGATTTTTATATTTATGTGCATTTTGCCTACTTGTTTCCTCTTTTACTTGTTTCTCTGACCTCGTATCCTGTGATGGCGATGAGGTGCATGGAGTCATTAACAGCTTTCAGGATCCCCAGAATAGAGGAGAGAGCTTCCTGTAGGTCATCACAGCCTTCACAGCCTTTACTGTACTTCAACAACTCCTGCAAAACACAGCGTGGAGAATATAGAGAGTCTTCTCTCTCTTACATAAACACACATGCTGTAAATACATATACAGAACATGAACAGAGCTCACCTTAAGCAGTAGCTGGTACTTGGTGATTCTCTGGACAGGTTTAAGGAGGTAGGAGTCCAAACCAAGTTTATGTTCCAGCTTCTTCTGGCACTCCTGATTCACACAACAGAAACCAATTAAGATACAGTGAGTTTATTGTTCTCAAGAGCCACACAAAAAGTGAGAGTTGAGGGCCCAACCTGGAAGAAGGCACAGTCGGAGCACTGTCTCCACAAGCTCTCAGAGCGAGGTTTATTCTGGCAGTAAGCCTCGTAGATCTGCAGGTCCTTCATCTGCACAGAGATCAAAACAGTCACTAACAAGCTGGTCTTCCTCAAAGCTGTTCATGTTGGATTTCTGCAAGGCTGGCGAGGCCCTTCCTGTTCGGTGCAAGGTTGTCTCCGTAAACGTAATACGTCCAAACTGGACCGGGAGAAGTGACGTCAGGAAGAAGTGCTTACCCGTTCTAAAAAGCAGCGGCCCACCAGTTCTGGGCAGTCAGTGTACGCTTCCAGTTCCTTTAGAAACGTCCTGGAGACAAACAACACACCACAAATGCTTAGACCATGAAATCAACGATAACACATATATACATTCAAAAACACTGATATGCAATAACCACAAGTGACCGAGATACTCAGTAGCACTTCAAAAATAAATATTTTATTTCCTTGCCAGTCTGAAAGGAGCAAACCTCTTATGAAACTGGTAGATTTCAGACATGTTGCCAAACAGGATGTCTTTCTTGCTGAGCAGGGTGCTGGGGATGAGGTGAGCCATGGCCGGGTTGTCCATCTCTGCCGCGTAGCCCTGGAGTTTAATGTCACATCAGCAAAACCTTTAGTTTCCTCGTCTTTCCATCAAACGTGCAGAAATACGTGGCGTCACTGAGCACACTCACCTCCAGCACACAGAGCAGCTCCTCCACATACGCCCTCTCTGTCTCCAGCAGTTCATTCATCACGTGACTGGAAAACACACAAAGCAAACGCAAACTAAACTTTCAGCTCATCAGAATTAGCAGGCGTGACTCTCAGGATGACCTTTGACCCCTTACCGCCGAAGCACAGCCAGGTTTTCCTCTTCTTCTGAGAGAGAAGCATGTCTGGTGCCACCGTTATGTATGGGAGACTCCACCTGGGAACACACAGTATGACCACGTATATTCACCTAATTACAGCCATATTATGAACTGAGTAAAATCTGAAATTCTTGGATGATGCATTTACCTTTTCGCAGATGGCATTATCTGCTGAGTACCTCCTCTCTTTTCTCTGTTGATCTGATAGACAAAGAGAAAGCTGTGTTTTTATCCCTCATTAAGGAAATCTGATATCAAGTCTTGATGCGACTGATCTGAGCTGCTCTCTTTCTTTATCCATGAATCCAGTCTTACTGGGAGAGGAGAGTGGGGACTTCACTTCAGGTCTTGGTGCTACTGGCTGGACTGGTCTGGTCTGTTTGGCGGCAAGTTTCTTCAAGCTGACGCGTCTCTTCTCGAACATCTCCTGGACAGAGCTTTGCTTCTGGAAAACTCGCTCTATCTGGTCCTGGTGGAGACCAAACACAGTTAAATACAAGGTGAACTTTGACCTCAACAGGAAACATCGCCCGTAAATCTCTGTTAAAGCCACTTCCTACTGACCCTGAGCTGAGTAGAGAGCACTGCCTCGTACTGGCAGCAGATGGCACTGCGGTCAGTGAGGGTGTGCAGCGGTGCAGTGTCCAGGTATCGCTCCAGTTCTTGCAAAGCTGCTTCAGCTCCATCCTGAGACTGACAGCGGTCCACTGGCTGGTTGGCCAGCAGGAAGATGCCCTCCTCACACCACCGTGATGCCTGGAGGGGGGGGGGTTATAGAAGTAATGAATTTAACTTCCAAAAAGGCAATAATACTCATGAATCTCTCACACAAACGCAACTTGACCCACACTCCTACCTTCTCCAGAGCGTGGTGGAGCTCCATCGCTCTGAGCAGGAAGTTCTTCTTGCTCCTCAGAGTGGAGCTGAGCTCCTCACACACTCCTCTCAGCTCGCTGCACTTCGGCCTGATGGAGTCCTCGGCATAGTGCGAGTTTTCTATCAGCCTGTCACCTTCACAGGCGAGGGACAAGGCTTGGTCCAGTACGTCCTGTTCAAACACATTGGACATGTCTGTTCTTAATATACTGGCTCTGCAGCAGTGGAAGCATCACCAATCACTCGCTGACAATAAAACAACCCCCTCTCTTCCTCCTCCTCAGTCCTCCACCTCATGCAGAGTGGAGTATTCATTAGTTGATGCTGGATGGAGTGGGACACCTACATCATACTCATCCGTCAACCTTCAGTCAGTCTTTGGGTTTTTTTAATCCACACCTGCACACACAGGTGCCCTCTCTGCCTCTCTTTCAATCTGTCTTTCTCTCTCTCATCCATGTCCACTCATGTCTCAGCGGGTGGGGGACGGAACAGGACATGACATTGATTTTATCATTAGCCATATGACTTCAAGGATGCATCAAAGGTGAAAGTGTTGAGCATGCGTTTTCTGTACCACGTGGGCTTCAGGATGAATCAGGATTGTGCATGTGTTTGTGTCTTACACAGGCCTTGTCCTCGTGGCTGCTGAGCTCTCGGAGGACGTGCTCAGCATGGGCGGGGCTTACGCTGACCTCAGAGAAACCTGACAGCCTCTCTGATGTGACATCGAGCTGGACACGCACCTGGAAACGCACACATTGTTAACCTTCTGTAGCTGAGATGTAGGTGTAGATGAATATCTGTCCAAATTTCCCACGATTCAACTCAACTCACTTCACGGAAGTGCTGTTCGAAGTGGCGTAGCTGCAAACACTGCTCCAGCTTAGTGTGGTGACGCTCCCAGAAATCATCAAATGCTGTCTCTGTTTCGTTCAGCTGACCCAGGAGTCTGAGAGGGAGGAGCGAAAAGAAGGGAGGAAAAGAGGGGAGGAAAGGAGGAGGAGTGATGGGACAAGAGGAGACGTGAAGAGAGGAAATTCATTCATGTGTTCAGAGACAACTTCTCTATCTGCTGGTTTATCCATTCATCTCTTCGTCTACCTCTGAACAGTAGCTAAGTTTTCCAGTTCATCATGGGTCATGTTGTATTCAGGGTCTGTCTGTAGAGGCTCATTGATACAGTCCAACAGGCGTCCCCCCTGAGACAGTGCCACCTGCAGGTCCTCCTGGAAATGGAACAAACCATTTTCTTAAACTCTGAAGCTCTCTAAGGAAACTGCAAACACCTGCAGCTCCAATGGCAACAGAGAACTGTTAGAACAACCTCAAGTTTAAACCTGGGTTCAAACCGTCACCAGATGTCTGTGAGCAAATGAAGGAAAGCTCAAAGGGACATGTGGCTGGGTGACATGTATAGAAAAGAAAGAAAAGCATGTCTGACCTTCATTTTATCCTTCTTCAGCATGTGTGTGTGCAGCAGGTTGGTGGTGGCCTCAGCATCGTTGGGTAATTCTGTCTCTGCCAGCTCTGTGCCAAACCCCTGCAGAGTCTGAGCCGTGGTCTTCACCATGAGGGCGAATGCCTCGATTGCCTGTGGAGGATTTATAGAGAAATACAGGAGAAGAGGAGGGGAAGTCCACACATCAGCTTAAACAGCTTTGAACATACCAGCAACAAAGCTTTGTTTTTTAACTTTCTTTATGTTGTGTGTGTGTGTGTTTGGTGTACACACAGTGCGGTGTGAGATCCAGCTGTCATGGCAGTATTCCTGTGTGCCTCCTAGCTCTGTGGTCAGTTGTCCCGGGTCGATATAAGCGTGGAGCTCAGTCACTGAACTCAGCATCACCACCTGAGGAAAACAATCATCAAATGAAGCACTACTATTAGATGAGCCAATGAGAAAGAGCAATAAACCAAGAACATGAAATAAAAAAAGGAAAGTGAGTCTCACTGATACAGAATAAGAATTATACAACTTTTTTTTACTGAGGAAAAAGGTGTTTCTGGTTTTTGTCAGCCTATTCAGGATCTCAAAGCTCTACATGCAGTTACAGTGATGTAAATAATGGATTCGGTGAGTCACAAAAACGCATGCATTATGTAGGGCGAGATTTGGCGCCGACACATGCAAACACGTGCAGCGTCTCAGTCATACTGGTACCTTCATTCTGAACTCATCCTTGTTGAACATGAACAGGAAGTCTGACAGAGTCCGCTGGAAAAAAGCAGTGGGACGCAACACCAGAACCAAGTGTAAGTTCCCTGGAAATGAGCCCTGAGAGAGAAAAATAGCAGTCTGTCAGTGTTGGTTTAATAGTGCAGCTCCTGAGTGTGAGGCTGGGCTCAGCCCTCTGCTGCAAAGCTGAACCAGCCGTAAAAGAGGTTTTTCTAGGATGTAATATCCACTAAATCTCCTTCATTTCATCATAGTTGTTCCCTGGTTACGCCTTCCATCTAGAACGCTGTGACTGCAAGGGTGATTTAATTGGTCCCGTGACTTTTTGTTCCTCCACCTCCACACTAACAGCTTAAAAGCGTGGAATTGCCTTTACACAGACAACAGCCCAGGAGGCCACTCAGCTGAAAGCCTGTATTGGTTAAGGCTTCCTCTAAAACCCCGGACGAATTGCTCCACCCTGTTAGGCATCATAAATCGATGTAGGGTGACGTGTACACACAAAGGCACACGCACACTCATGCACACTCATGCACACACACAGGGCCAGAGGCAAGCTCAGAGATGTGTGACAAGCGCATGAAATCCTTAGTGGTGCCATAAATGAAGTCTGAGTAGAAACCTGATAGAAAATTTGCGGTTTGAAGCTGGAAGCCTTTTTGCGTAGAGCATGTTGCTGTATTTAAATTGCTTTCCTGAGAGTCACCTGTCAGTCAAACATCATGGTGATTCCTGCTTTTTCCTGGATTTTCAGTAGATGAAATATGAGTTGGTGTATGAGCAGTGTTTGCTGAGCTATGCTAACTATGCTCATTCTGAGTTTCATCCTATATTATTTGGAAACATATTATATTAAAAGGTTTATTTCATTTAGTCATTCAGAGGGGGTTTTAATGTATTAGGACAATGGTTATATTGCATATGTGAGGAAACTGGTGCCCCCAGTGTGGACAAAATGGTGCCACCCACTGACTTCATCCATCATCGCGAAACTGATATTCATCAGAGTCATAATAATTTTTTTTAAAAAAAGGGCTGTGATGAAACAGTGTACATGCCTCTAATTTAGTCTACAAGGAGACCTGCGCTCGCACCGAGGAGCACACACACATACATCATGGTCATGAAATGCCCGCATGGTGTTACCATGGAAACCATTCTCCTATGAAAACGCATGGGGAGAGGAAGAGAGAGAGAGTGCATGATGGAGTGCTAGGGAGTGATGATACAGAGAGAGACCCTCTGTGTGTGTGTGTGTGTGTGTGTGTGTGTGTGTGTGTGTGTGTGTGTGTGTGTGTGTGTGTGTGTGTGT
>JBBMJY010000017.1:2521882-2532086 GCA_037833715.1 Toxotes lorentzi
GTGTGTGTGTGTGTGTGCGTGTGTGTGTGTGTGTGTGTGTGTGTGTGTGTGTGTGTGTGTGTGTGTGTGTGTGTGTGAACTGCATGGTTCCTCTCCAGTTTCCGTCCAAACTGACAGGTGACAGAATATCTTCAGTAACACTACAGGCTCCTTTACACTACACTACAATACTCACTGTTCTAATTATAGCAAATGACACCTGCAGATAATAAACTGCAGGAAAGAATAAAGATGCAATGAAACAATAGAATAATTGTAATTCATCCAACAAGTCCAAGTGCATGTTAATTACAAGAAAAAAAAATGTTTTCTTTTATTGAGCTGGTTCTTCCTCCAGTAAAACACCATACAAAATACATATCTGTAATCCATTAAATTCAATAAACCCACAGAGGTCTTGGTTTAATTTGTAGCTCTGCATTAACATGACAATGCACCCGCTGCTCAGTGCATCCCCAGGACAGATGATTACAGATATGCTAGTGCGTGCTCACATCCCCAAAAAGGCACTTATGCATTAAAGTGATGCCCACACATACATGCTCCTCACAGATAAAAAAGCATGCATTAATAAATGATAAGGATTAGAATATCATCTTCTGTTGACCGGGCTGATTTATATTCTTTTGGTGAGCATGCAGGGAGGGAAAGCACTCCAGTCATGTCCTCTAATGACATCCATGCTGTCCTCTTGGGAGTTGGATAGCCACCATATTAAACCACCTCCCTCCACATGCCCAAACCCCCTTTCTCTGGATCACTGCTTTTGCTTTTGGACATGGAAAATGTCCCAGTTAATACACAGAGATTGGCTTTGAATCCTGACACAGACTGCCGTACTATGTCTGCCTTTTAGCTGATATGTGGCTGTGTTGTTTTCACAAATTCAAGCCTCTTGTTTGCACCAGCTGATGGAGCCGTCTGTGTCTTTACCCTGCAGCAATGTTCCTGTGGCATGCTTGAATGACTGCATATTTATTACCCTAAATCACAAAGAGAGGCTGCAACTGAGATGAAGATGATTCGCCCAGTTTACCCTAATTAAATTCTGGTATTTGGATGACTGATCTACCATGAGATTTCAGAGTAAACTGAGAAAACTTTTGTTTTATGTCTTCAGTCACTGATGAAGGTCATAAATTCACACTAAGTACATTTTCCTGAACAAACCAGTGTGGAAACGTTCTAAACACATTATCTAAGGGGCTCAATGTAATCAATTTTACCAGTTCAAAGAAATCTCTGTATTTAAGACTCCTCTGGGAATTTCAATATTTTGTGAGCAGCAATTGTTGCTCATTTCATGATGACTATCAAGTCAAGAGGTTGAAGTTCATCCCTGTTTTCATTTACAGCCGCAGTACAACACAGAACATGAGACCACTATGTACAGTTCAGCACCATCTGTGGACCATAAGACAACAAAGCATCTGTGCACCTGCTGTCCACTAATCTGTGGCTTTACATGACAATAATGTCCACTCTTCTTCTTTTTTTTTCAGGCGGGGAACCAGCAAATGGCAGCGGACGACCTTGAACAGCCTTGTACGTCTCACGGGAAGATGAACGCCCTTCATTCTCCAGTAAGACTGTGTGTCATTGGCTGGTGGACAAAGCACGCGTGTACAAGGACATCTACAGTGCCACAGGGAACAGAACTGAGGGGGACTGAGGAGGTTAGGATTTGAGACTCTCCTCTCACCACCTGCTCTTCATGCCTTCAGGCTAAATGATAATTCACACACTCCGCCTTTATATATTCTGCTCGTCCTACATGAAACATGAAAAGGATTTAAAGCTGAAACACCTCGTTTGTGTTTATGAATTTCATATAAATGTAAGGGACTTGGGACAGAATAAATAAGGATCTGTCAGTGACAGTGTCTTCCGTATCCAACTTTTCAACAACAGACTGGAATTAAGTGAGAGTGAAAATATAAACAGGTGTTTAAACAGAAATAGCTCAAATTACAGCGTCCTCATCCCATCCCATTGTTTTGCATGTTACCTTTCAAAGTTCTGTGTGGGATGGAAAGCAGAGGATGACTGCAGCGAGCAGAGAGACAGTGGAAACACAAAAGCAGAACAGAGGAGTGAAGCGAGGGATGGAAGAAGAGGAACACAGAGAGAGGTGTGATCATCAGGAGAAGTAAAGGTACCACACTGATAAACTCCTCTCTAACTGCCTCTCTGAATCCTGGGGTTTCTCCTGGGTATGACAAGTGTCAGACTAGTTTTCTTTCTTAGCTTTATCACTTGTGAGTAGGTGGATTTTGTTACCTTTGGACAAAGGTTGGCTCTTTCCTCTTGTTTCCAGTTTCTGGTTATACTAAGCTAAGCATAATTTCACATGGATCTAGCAGCAGTTAAAGCAGAGAGACAGACCTACTGATTGGTTCCCTGCTATCAGTAAAACCCACTGTCCATCAGTGTCCCTTTCAAGGACATGGACTGGGTCAGTAAACTGGAATAAGATAACAGACCCTGAATGGTCCATTAAGATTAGTGGGGCAGTGTCTTGAGTATGCAGATGTCTTGTGTGTACAGGTGGGGTTCCTCAGGATGCCCTATTGCCACAGTGGGGCTAGTTTCTTAGAAACACCATGGAAAAACCATTAGGCATCATTGTAATCAGTGTTCAATTAGCATATATTAGCATATATCTGCATATATTAAACACGCTAAACAGTGGAATACAGGATGAGCATCTTAACAACAGATGTGGTGAGGCTTCGTCCACATGTTGGCAGAGCTGGCTAATCATGATTCACAGATGGAGTAGAAGGAGGACAATGCAAAAATCAGGGACTCAGCCAAATATCTAATGAATGAAATAATGGAAAACCACAGTGAAACACGATACAGTATCATTTTAGACAGATAAATATTTATGGGACACTTAAGTTCTTGTAATTCTTTGGATTTTGTTCACTAGTTTGACTTGGCTGCTTTTCTCTTAGCGCCTCTTTCAGATGTAGCAGTTTCTTTTTCCACTTGTATTATTTTTTATATTACGGGGCTCAGAGAGCAGTAGTCAGTAACTGATCCTGATGTAAATCCTCAACTCTTCAACTCTTCTGATTTCTTCACATCTCACTTCTTCACTAGTGCTCCCTCCTTCAATTTATCATCTTACAGAAGAGTTAAAATTTTACACTGTGCATGAAGTAGGCTAGTAGGCTAATGGCACACTGATACAAGGCTGATGAAAAAAAAAGAAAATGAATTACAGAATGAGACTAATGGCTCTCACATCCTGGACTTTGTATTTCTGCTCCAGCAGGAGTGTATCTCATTGCACACACACATACAGCACACGCACCATGTTCACACGTTGTGAGACTCCCAAAACCCTCTCCAGAATAACATGCTATTTTTAACTCCCATCCTGCATACAGTTGCCTAATTGCCGGTACATTTTCTATAGACAGCTAATGAATACATAACTAAACTAAAACACACACACATAGTGTAAAGTTTGTACAAGCGAGCAAACACACACAAAAGACCAAAACATCCATTACTCTAAGTGGTGACAAACCAAATTATACCCACACACAGCTGACACCAGCAACTACACCCACAGATCCATGTTTACACAAGCATTGGCACACATAGAGTAACACACACACTCAAAACAGCTAATTGTAGGCATCAGTGATCCAACACACAACTAGGACAGTTTCTCTCTCACAAACACTCAGGATCTTACTGCGATGCGGAGCAGGGTAGCCCTGACGGCGGCCCATCGGTCCAGTCGTCTGTCGATGACCAGGATGAAACCCACTCCAGATGCTGCAGCACTGTAGGCGAGAGGCACACACTGTTAGAACCAGGGAAACCACTTTTTTTTCTGTGTGTGTCTGTGTCTCTGTGTGTGTGTGTGTCTGTTTGGTGTAAATCAAGGTCTTCAAATTGTTAAGGTCTAGGCAACAGGTCAAAGTACTGAACATGGCAGTGTGAGACATTTTGGAGCAAGATGAGGAATAAATCCATGTTCCTGTAGTTTTATATAAAAATATCCTAATCACTGAACAGAATGACCTGTAATCCTGAACTTAGGTACATGTTCATTTTTCACTACATTTCCCAGACATCACTTGAGATCAGATGCCGTGAAAAATACTAAATGCATAATTTCCAGTGCACCACAGGGCAGTTTCCAGTGAAGAGTGACCAGTTGAGAAGAGCAAATGTAAAAGCTGCCACTGACCGTCATCAGGTTGGATTATTATACCAGATGCATAAAATCATTTATAAAATTATTTTAAAAAACTATATTATTCTTGACAGGAAAAAAATAATATTTGGGGATTTAAAACTGATGCTAGCAAAGCTTAAAACCATGGTGCCAACCGCCTGTGTGTCTGTAGTCATCGTTTGTCATTAGTGATGATTATGAGAGACCCTTGTGATTGCCATGGCAACCTTGGCTCTCCATTAATGTGTGTGTGTTGTGTGCATGTGAAAATCTTGCCATTCATTCCACAGGCAGTGCCATATGTAGCAGCCTCAATTAGCTAATGTCTATGTGTGTGTGTGTGTGTGTGTGTGTGTGTGTGTGTGTGTGTGTGTGTGTATGCGTGCGTGCGTGTGTGTGTGTGTGAATGCTGCAATGCCAGCAAAGGTCCTGCTGGACATATAACACCTAAACACACGAGGAAAAAGGATGAAGATTAAAGAACAACACACACACACATACACACTGTGAGGCCAACATACGAATACTGCTGAGCTGGTCCATCTGGGTGTCATTATTAGCCAATTTTCATCATCACACACACACACACATATTAAGAAAATGAAGACACTACACTACCCAGTGAACGCTGCGACAGCAAATCCTCAATCCATCTCTAGTGGAAAAAATATTCAAACCACATGAATAAAGCCGGTTGAATTGGGAAAATCTTTGCTATTCCAGGACAAAAAGAGGATAAAATCCTTAATATTCCATTGTTATCCTCCAAAAATAATCCAGTCTCCCTTCATTTGTCCTTATTCCGTTGTTGTCAGTGTTCAGTTCCTGCATCCACAATCATCTGTTTGCAGCTCGCAGACAGAGAGAGGTGACCGTTCACATCCTTAAAGAGCGTCTCCCTCCTCCTCATCCTTCTCCCTCTGCTCCTCCACCACCCGCTTCCCCACCCTCAGCCAATTAAAGCTGAGCTCTGCATCTTGCTGTCCCCCCACAGCCAATCAGAGCATCCTGCAGCCGACTGGCAGCAGGATGCAAATAGCTGGTGGGGAGAAAGGGAGGGGACTCGGGGATGGGGGGTAGGGGTATGAAAGGTGGAAAAAAAAAGCCTGATACACAGAGAGGCCGCCATGACACACACACACACACACACACACATACATACACATGCACATATGTGCAGATATACAAATGAATACATCTCCATCTTTTCTCATAACCTCAATTATGTGTGTGTATGTGTGTGTGCAGTGGGAGTGCAGCACTCAGCAGGAAAGGAAAGGTGAAAGACAGAGAGGGGAGGGGAGAGGGTGGAGGAACAGAGAGAGGGAGGAGACAGGAGGAGGAATAAGGACAGAAAGGAGAAAGGAGGAGGTGTGGATTATGATTTCATTTAAATTCAATTAGCCAAACATTGTGCTACGTTCAACCTGATACTAGGGTTATTATTATACCCTATTATACCCATTATTATCAGGGCTAGGGTTATTCTGGTACTTTATTATGACAAATACATAAAATTATAAGCCATATTCTTTTCTATTCTCAAAATACCCTTTTCAATAATCTCCCTTTCTGTAAAATCTATTTCTTCATGTCTTCTGTGGCTCTTTCCTTGTGGTATCTGTTTGGTGTTGTGCTGACACCTGCTGGCTAATCATGCTATTACACCTCCAGTTTCTTTGGCCGCATTCTCTTCAGTTTGTTTGCTGTCAGACCAAATGAAGCTGCAGAAGGGACGGTGCATGTGTGTGTCTGTGTGTGTGTGTGCGATGCTAACCTGGGGATGCTGGTGAGGTAGCTGAGAACATTTTGGACCTCCTCCTCCTCCAGTTCGCTGAAAGCTGGGAATTCTGGGAAGACAACGATGGGGTTGCCGTTCATCCCGCGGCCCCCTGGAGACACAGAGGTCAGGGAGTAGATCACAGAAAGGTCAGGGTGACATCCAGCGTGTGTCAGCCTGAGGTTTTGGCTTAAAGGGTGATTTTTAGTGGCTTTGGAGCAGAGAGAGATCTCACATATACAACAGGAATATATCATGAAGAAAAGTCTTAATTAAAGGTCAAGTAAGTGAATTAGTTTGAAGGTGGGGTCTGTATTTGTAGCTGGAATTAATTTCTAAAGTAAGATGACACAGGGAAGTGTGACTCTGAATTTAATCATGAATATTTTCCACAAAACTTCAGACGAATAACTACCCCACCTGTAAAACTTTATACAGTAGCATGAAATCAAAAGGGCCTCACACACACACACACACATTTGGCCCCCTCTCTCTCTCTCTCGTTGGTGGTTCAAGTTGCAAAGCAGATCATCGTGGTGCTAAATTATTCACATGCCGTCACTGGGCAGGCATTATCGTCATGGTAACCCAGCAAAGGGCCCTAAGTGTGTGTGTGTGTGTGTTTCTCTGTGCATACGTTTGTTTCATGTTGCTTTGTGTGCATTTCTATGTGCATGTGTGTTTAACTGTGTGTGTGTGTGCGTCCTATCTGGGTCAGTCTGTCATCAGTAACTGCTGAAAGTGAAACTTTTTGCTGCGGAGTGGTCCATCGCTGACTGAGAGCAGCAGAACTCTTTTCTTGCTGCACTCTGCTCTTCACGCAGACTGAATCTGCCCTGGAGTTTCACAGTTTGAAAACCAGCTTGTTATAAAACTGTGTTTTCACATGGACTCATACTCCACCTCATCATTTGGCCTCAAACAAGCTTTTCAGTGATGTTGGGAGTTTCTGGGGGCAGGTACCATGTGATGTGTGGTGTGTTGGGTGGTGGCTCGATGCTCTTTCTCAGCTGCTGGCTATTTTTGTGTTTGTCATGACAAATTATATGTAATAAAAAATGGCTCGAGCGCAAAACATATAACAAACGGAGAATTGCTGACAAATGTTTATTTGCAGTTGCAATTAATTCGTTAATTTTGCTTAAATTGAGTCATTGATCTTGAGTTATATGTGAACTGTCAGTGGCACTTGCCCACATGCCCGTTATGTACGACAGTCAGGTGAACAAAGACATCAAACCGACCTGGCAGGATGGCAAACTGCTTCTGGAGTTCAGAGCCAATTTCTGCAGCACACAGAGGAACATCCTCCCTCTGCAGGATGTCATCTGGAGAGAGAGGGAGAGAGATAGACACATATTTGTTAGATACTAACGTCTCCACACAGACAGAACCCAGCTGAATGTCTGAGAGTCTAAACTGAGACAGTGAAGTGAATATATAGAGATTTAGGAGGCCAGGCAGGGGGGAGAAAGGAGGAAAGATGGGAATGAAGAGGAGAGTGAAAGAACTGCGAGAGAAAATCTGGGGGTGGGGGGCAAAGACACCAACAGGGGATGAAGTAAACGGTATTAGGATTTCCTCCTCTCTCTGGTCAAGATGGATTACAGTAATCTCATCTCGCCCTCAAACACATGTGGACACAGAGAAAGACAGAGATAGAGAAAATCATTCTCCCCCACCCCTCTGTAATTTCCCAGCTTGGGATCAATAAAGTATATCTATCTATCTATCTATCTTTGGTTGCTATGTGTGACCTGTTCCAAACACAACAAAGAGGGGCTGTTCATTGTGTACATATCATGTGCGCATCTGTGAATGAAAACTGAGAATTTTTTAATGTCTCCGTCATCTTAGTGTGTGTGATGGAGCATCATTGTGAAGTGTTGTGTGCATATATACAAAGGCTGGCACTGTGACTGGTGTGAGCGAAGTGTGGCAAGGTTTCCAAGCAGCATGGTGGGACTGGCAGCGAGAGGCATTAATTACCATCTCGGTGCAAACCAAACAAACTGTTCACATTTTAGAAAGGGGCCTTCCACCCAAATCACCCCACGGGAGAAGCTCGTCTGACTGATTTTAAGGCTCCGACACTGGGGGCAGGGTGAGGATAATGTATTTCAGTCTCAGAGATTTATCTGTTGCAAAAGGGGCAGCTAAAGCCAATCTACTGTCCATCCAGCTTCTTAGTGTTGTTTGAATGTTAGGTAACCAGGCATGGGGACTTAAGACTTGAAACTAGGACTCAAGTCAGACTTAATTCACAAAAACAAGGACTCAAGACTTCACTAGGTCTTGACGGTCCTTTAACCACCTTCAGTATTTAATTATTAACTTTATTTATAGAAAGCACTTGCTCTCAATTATGTAAAAATCAATTTTAATTCAGTTAATAATGGAAAATTATATGTCTGTCTGACCTGAAAGTCTCCAGATTTGCTTACAACCTGCCTGCATGTCTTGCATGACAGCAAGGTTAAATAAAAGAGTAATAATCAGTAAAACTAAACCATTACAGGGGATCATACAACCAGTACTCTCCATCATTAACCTAATCTTTGAAGTTCGAAGTACTCTGTGGTACCGAGGACACTGTGTTGTGCAGCGGCTCCATATGATGAAGAAACCCAACAGATTAAGAGCTTAAATCCTCAGTAATTCTATATACAGTGTGTCAGCATACCATTGGCTAGACAGTGACTCAAACCACATACTGTGGCTCTCATGCCTCATGTGTAGTCCACACTTAGCACAGAGCAGTATGTGTGAGAGCGCTGGCAGCTGTTTACAGGATGTTTGGGATGCACGTAGCTTTTATGCAGAATGACTCTATACATAATACAGCAATTAAACTGGAAGCACAAAACGCATGTAGCTGTGGTCAGGCAGGGATATATTATACAGGAGGTCTACAGCCCTGGCTGGCACACACACACATGTACAGAGTAATGCCAGTAAGTCACTGGGCATGGCTCCAGATATCAGGGGATTACATTAAGATGTCAGAGCAGTGACTCAGGAGCCGCTCAGCCTCTGCACACAGACGGGAACACCCTGGACCGAAAACATACATTATTATCACCTGTTAGGGAAAAGAAAAGGAAGAGAGTAAAGGAAGAGTAGTTTAAAGCGATGGTAAACGTGGCTCTAATGCAGGTCCACTTTAATAAACTTTAACAGACCACAGAGCTTCCAGCAAAGTGAACCAGCCTGTAATTTAACCAAAAAACAACGTCTCTGCTATAATTAGCTTCTACTACACCACAAACCAGAGATGAAGAGCAACACGAGAGGAGAGGAGGGGATTTGAAATCTGGAGAGCTCTCTTCACAGAGCCTCTGAGCGAAGCACTGAACATTTTCTGCACATACGATATGTGAGACTGTACTTGAGCAAGCGTGTTGTCATATGTCAGGGTGTGTGTTTCAGGGCGCTGTGGGCTCACTATGCCAGCTGTCAGTTCAGTGTGTCAGGGCAGTAAGCTCTGTCTGAGACTGGAGCACAGCCAGACATGTGCAGCACCTCTCTGACTCTACTGTGTCTATGTATAAGTTTGTATATATATGTGTATATATAGCATTTAGCTGTGGGTTTTAAATACAGGTCAACAGAGGAGCTGTGTCAGCATCAGTGAGTGATAGAATGAGAAAAATTGCTTTTGGGTTGTTTTTCTTTCCAGCTAGGAAAATGACAGGGTGGGTTTGAATAACAGTTGTTCCACACTGTATTTTTATTGTTATCATTTAGACGGAAAGAGCAGGTTGGCACCGCATAAGCTTTGGGAGAGATTCATCGCATCTTCACATGCCTGGAGTTTTAGTTACTCGCGTTTGTTTTCATTTAAGAGCAGAAAACAAAATCCACAAAGAAACAAAAGAATTGAAATGAATTTTCTCGTATTTTCATATGTTTGACAGCGATTCTGTTTCAGATCAGTAGCTTCTGTGTATTTGATATGGGAAAAACAGCAGTTTGATCAAGTTGGTACAAACAGCACTGAGCACACAGCTTGTGCACTACAGGGGTGACTGGTGCAGACATATCAGACATTCAGGCGTCAGGCTGCTTTTCACTGCTGCTGAAACTCTAAAACTCCCTGCTTTGTCCTCAGTGGAATGAATGAAATTAGACTATAGTGCCTAGACTGCAACAACAACAACACACACACACACACACACACACACACACACACACACACACACACACACACACACACACACACA
>JBBMJY010000017.1:2532186-2559708 GCA_037833715.1 Toxotes lorentzi
TAGATAGATAGATAGATAGATAGATAGATAGATAGATAGATAGATAGATAGATAGATAGATAGATAGATAGATAGTTTACACATTTTGCTGCTATATTTTCTTCTTTTCCCCCAAGAATGTTTGTGACAGTAATGTCAACCAAATACTGAAGGTAACACAACAGTCCTTCTTGTCTTGGGGAATTCTTCTTTAATAGATAAATAGATTTTTTTTCTTTTTACTTAGAGGTAATGATTTCTAAGAAATATGCAGCAGCTCAGACAAAAGGACCTTCTAACTGTGGCATCAGCGGATTTAGATTTCTCGGGCATTATTGGTGATAGGAAGAAAAATAAAATTGCATTGGTGCCATCGGTAAAGGTCTCCTCCTCCCTTAGACTATCGCATTATCTTTATTTCACGTAATTTATCATCACACAATCACACAAACATTCTCCGTTTAAACTTCAAAGGTAGCAAGCAAAGGTGGTCATGCACTTTTCATTAGAATGGCATTCTTCACTATTAGATTTATTAATCAGTCAAGTGGAGGACTCACGGTCCAAAGGATCAAAGAGAAGTTTATATTTGTTATATAATTTAATATTTTTTCAGTCTACTTATACTGGTACTATTTAGGTCTGTCCCTTAAAAAGCAATGCCATTGTGAGAGCCACAGCAAAACAATAAAGGGGTTTGCATGCAACAGGTTGCAAAGCTCAAACTGAACAGTTGTCTTAAGGAGCAGTGCAACCTGTCACTTCATGCACTGCTGCACGAAGACAGTCAAACCATCAAGGAAGCTGAAGAACTGTAGTTCAAATAAAGTAAACTGTCTAAATAGCCGTAATCAATGTGTATAGTTAACACATATCAGAGTCAGTATATGGTCCCAGTGTTCATATTAGTTTTCCTTTGGGATTAATAAGTGCCTGAAAATTCATTGCAAATGAACACTGCATGATGTCCTAAATCGAGTCTTCTCAAATTTTATTCATTTGTTGGAGCTTTAAAATAGTCATAGACATTTTTGACTTGCACAGAGGAAATAAGAGTAAATATATCATGAATTAGCATACTGTGTCATGTGTTTACTGGAGGCTCATATCAGTGTGAGGTGTAAAAAAAAAAAAAGTCTGATAAACTGTGTGACAGGAGGCGCAAAACGGGCAAAGAGTGTCTGCATTTCTTAAACATGATATTAGAATAAAATTAACACATAAAGCAACACTGACTTCTGACAACATGACACAGACACAGCAGGGATCCCTACCACTGACTGTCGACAGCACCTCCACCCCTTGCTCCACGTCTTCTGGCACTGATAGCTGTTCTCCCATCCTTGCTCCAGCCAACAAAACTCAGCAGGCTTTCCTCTTCACATGTACCTCACAGCTCCTAAAAGAGCACAGATGACAACAACGACTAGAGTGAATCTATGGCTAAAAACAACACTGAACCATAAGCACAGACTCAGGTGAAAGAACAGCAGGAACAATGAGAACAGAAAGAGACTGATGCACTGTCCATTTAATTTGGTCAGCAGTGCACAGAGAGGGAGGGAGGGAGGAAGACACACACACACACACACACACACACACACACACACATACACACACACACACACACACACACACACACACACACTCACAGCACTGTAGGCACTTTTCCAATTGCATAACACATCACAACATTGCCTCTGTGTACAAGACACACACTTCTGTCCTTAACAACATTGCTGATGCTAATTTTATCTTTTCATTAAACTGATCTGTGCAGCAGTTTGTCTCAGCATTTGGATGTGCACAGTCAACTTAGTTCAACCTGTTAATCCGTGATAATAGATAACAAAACTGAATTTTTTCCTAAAGACACAAACAATATCTCCACTGGAGGATTCAGTGTACAAAATAACACTAATAATTATAGTGTCCCCTGTAGATCAATTCCTCTAGTTATCTGTGCCAACATCTGCTGAATAATTATAGTTAAAGGCCCAAATAGTGTATTTTTAACCAAATATGCTGCAGGTAAATTCACATATAATATCAGCATTATATTTCTAGTCCTACTAGCTTGTTTCACTCCTGTGTTTTAAGTTGTTTTTTGGCACGTGCATCAATATCCAATCTGATGTTATAACACAGACTTTCTCACACACACACAGATACACTGATACCTGATGACTTATGGTGACAATCAAAGTAAATTCATCTAATTCCCCATCCAATTACCAGTCCCCACACAGTGGCTTCTTTCATTGCTTTGACAATAGAGCAGCATGCCTGTAGTCATATGGACTAAGATCTTGTGACGTGATGATATGCCAGACTAAATAAAGACCAAGGCAAGTTCCACATGCAACACAATGTGACACTTCTAATAGACATGGCCGTGGGGATGTCCAGAGCACATGGAAAGAAACGAGTCAACAGATTTTAAGTTGATGAGTTTTCCAAAGAAAGACCCAAAAGCTCACTTTCAGTTTCTACACAGGAAATCAGTCTCCAAACCAAAGAAAGGAGAAGGGTCAGCCTGAGATTTGTCTCTGCTTAACAAACACTTTACATCTGGTTCAAAGGTGAATAATAAAAGATGAACACGTTCTTTTTTCTACATCGCTCCAAATTTCATTACAACAATCAGCATATGTCTGATTAAAATTAGATACATACTGCAAGACTCTTGAGTTCTGTACCCTGATTAGTTTTATACCTCATTAAAATCTGTGATCCTCTTGTTTGCCGAATTGTCAGCCTGCCTGTATTAATTAAAGCCTCTGTTTTCATTAAACTTTGTCGATATGCAAACATTTAACGATCACATCAATAACTGAGTTGGCATCTTATCATCTTCAGGAGGAATCTAATGGTTGGTTTATTACAGCTCCTGCCGACAGAGCTGTGCTGCCTCCGTGTGTCCTATCAGGAAACTACATTCAGGGCCAGCCATAGTTTTGTCTTTGTCATTTTCTTTTATTTTAAGAAAACAAGTTGCTCAATCAGAACAGTTAACAAGAAGATAATAAATTAGAAATAAATAAATACAAAAAATCTGAAATACAACATAAATAGCCTACACAAAGTATAAGATTTAACTACCCACAAAATAAAAACTGTAAACAGGTGGAATAAAATAAATGATAAAGACCATATAAATAAGGCACTGCACAATAAAAGACATTAAAGAACCCAGAATTGACACAACAGATTACAAGGATTTATGCACAGTTTGCATTGAGTATAACTGCACACAATAACTAGATTATAAAAAGGGATTAGGAATTAGGAAAGTATTATTATTGTTATTATTTAATAGGCTTTGCTATGCAGTTAAATTAATGTGGGCTTATTTTTTTCATATTAAAAAATAATAGTACCAACTAGGTTTAGTATAAGAATAGGAAAAGTTACACTTTTTTTTCTTCCTCCATTTGTGGCGCCCGGACCTGGATGGACACGAGCCGGCTCTGAGCCTACATTCATAAGATTTTCAAATTGGACTTGGTTGAAAGGTGTTGGCGAGGGTGTACTATTTTACTGTGCAAGATGTAATTTTGTTGTTGTGTGTGAAAACTCTGTGTCCTTACCTGGACTTTTCCCCAAGTCATACAACACCACCTACGCCCACCCAGTACACTGGACCCAGCTCTGTGCTGCCTCCTCCTCCTCCGCCACTCCCACCCTCCTTAGCCTGTTCGAGGACATAGTGTCTTACTGTCCAGGGCCTTTCCAAGACTCCTGTTCACTGGGTTATCTGAATAACTATTAAACAGACTTAAACTTTAACAGAATGTAATATATGTCTGCTGAAGTATGTATATGTGTAGCCCATTACAGCATTGTCTTAAGCGCCGGTATCTATTTCCTTTTGTGGGCTGGATGCACCACATAATACAACACACTCTTGCCAAATGAAATATAGATCCATTAAATCTCTTTATCACAAATGGTAAGAAAGCCCTTTAAAGTGGGGCCACCATGACATCTGGTGGTAGAAGAAATAAGTACAAAAAATGAGTCATGAAACTACACACCACCTCACTGTACTATGTCAGATGAGTTGAACCATTTATTGAAATAATTATACAGGAGATATAAATATAACAAAGACCACGAACATTCTGGATTTACAAAAAAATACACATTCATGTTTTACAGTGCTTCTGATATCTACACATTACTGGATAGTTTTAAAGGAGTGTGAAATTAAAAAAAAATGGGAGAATGGTATGGTATAAGACTTAAGATAACATGCACATTAACATTTGGTCAACTTCTGGTCAAATGGAAATATTGGATTTGATACATGGCTAATCATCCATCAAAACATAGTAGGATCTCTACCACTGATTTTTAAAAATACAAAGGACTTGAGGGCTTTGCAGATAATGCTCCTCAACCCAGTGCAAGTGCAATTTGCTTCCCGTTCTGGGCAGCTTACATGTTCAGTCTCACACTGGTATAAATCGCCCTTCATATATTGAATGGCACGATGCATGCCCTATACAAACCTTGCATCCACTTCTCGGCTGCTGACAGCCATATTGTACATCTCAACAAATAGCTGCGTCAAGTTCGCAGAAGAAACCGAGAGAAGACCGGAAATGGGCCGTTTTTCCTTCAACATGGCAACAAGGCACAGAAAAAATGATTGTAACGCAACATTGTGCTTTTATTTGGATGATCACAAAGATACAGAGTGAGATTACACTATTCCAAGTTGTTAACTTTCTTGTGTACCGCTTTTCGGTAGCAACGCGGTTGAACAAGTAGTGTGAAGGACTCTAAATGGGATTTTGTGAGGACTACATTTGCACTTTTATCATTTTGTACTTGTTCCTTTCCTTTAACGATACTTGGTGCTGTCGTTGTGGTACTGTCAGACTTAGACAAAAGACTACAATTTATCCCCTTGCGCATCCAAAAGGCTTTTATTTTGAAAGTAGAGACCGGAAGTCGTAGCGTTGTATTCCGGCTGAATCGACAGTGGCGCCCCAAATCGCCTTATGGTTGTTTAGACTTCCAACGGGGTTTTTTTTTTCCCAATGTCTGTGGGAATTTGACTCGTCAAAGCACGAAGAGACAGGGAACGGGAACCACGGCAGATTTTTCATCGTGGATATTCTGTCACATCTGAGGATACCGGGCTTTCACCTCAATTTGAAGATATACTTCGTCCCCCCCGGTGAGTTGCCTCTCCCTAAAAGATGAGCTTCTCCTCAAGTTTGATGCAATAGCGGATATCCTCGTGTTCGAGCGATTCTCATTTGTACGACACGATATTAAACGCTGACTTGTACGAAGTTGTGCCAGTAAAACCCACCGTATTGCCCCTTAACGTGGTCTTAAGTCGCATGTATTATTTTTTTCTGGTTGCTCTTTCCCTTTTGGTAAAATGTGGTGAGTTAATGATGGCCAACGTGATGGACGTGCTTTAAAACTTCACAGGCAGGAGCGAGGCGAACATAACGGCGTCCCGTTATATAGACTGCGCCCACTGTGTTGAAAATGTCAGCCTTTGAACGGGCCACCTTTTTATTTTTTCTTTACGAGGAGTGTTTGGGAAAGAAGAGTTCGTGTAACGGCTAACGTTGTGTTACCGAGTGAAACTCATAAAAAAAAAAAAAAAATTTAAAAGCCTTTTTGACTCGTCAGACATTTGTATTGCGGTGTTTTCCGTCGTGTCAGGCCGTCGTAGCTAACACTTGGTCGAAAGAGTAACGGTCGTTTAACTGATGTGACTACATAGTGGTTAAATTGCAGCGTAACGGAAGCCGAGTCTCGGCGGGTAAATAGGAGAGCTAACTGCTGGCAAGCTACAAGTGGGCATGTCCTCATCTGTTGTATGAGCCGCTACGACTCAAATTCAGCCTCGGTTTTCTTACATGTTTTCCCCCCCCCCCTTTTTTTTTTTGAACGTAACTATCATTTCTGTCAAACTTTTATTCTGCGAGGCCACGATTATTGACTGTTTTATTTACGCCCTTTGATGATAGGTGTGTTGTTGTGAGGGATGTACTTCTTTCAGCTACCAGAATGGAGTACAGTCATTTTATTTGTTTGTTTGTCCTTTGTTTTTCACTTTAAAAGTATTTAGCGCTGTGTAACTAAACAACAGCAGTGGATTGCCAGGGCACTAATTTGAAAATATAGTAGGTCGGATTAATGTAGATGCCTGTTTGCCACTACAGGATTGCACAAGAGAGAACAGCATGCCTCTTAAATACCTCAGTACTGCCAGGAACTCAGGAATGCCAAATGCAGTGACAGAAATGTTTTACCAAATTTAAGCTATGAGCAGGACAGCTGGACAGCTCTACAACCAGCAGTATTATATGTATATAGATGTGTATAAACATGAGGATGGCAAGTGTTGAGTAAAGAATGTTTGGACTATGAAAGCTTTAAAGTTATTAAACCTCACTATCGATGGCAAATAATGATGCCGCTTAGCCTCTCTGCTCAAGCAAGTTATGGCGTGTTATTGTGCTTTCATTTGCTCATACAGCACTTTGTAAACTTTGAGATTGTGATAGTGTTTCTAACACTTAACGTCAATCAGATTGTATTCTCTGCCATGTTTTCTGCAACACAATAATAGCAGTCCAAGGCAGTAAGAATCAATTTAAACAATAAGAGAAAACCGATTTCATTTAGTTTTCTTGCTTCCTCCACTTGAGTGAGCCTTGGTTCAGGGCCATGTCACGTTTCGACACCGTTAGGTGTGGCTGGAAACCACACAGAAAGTTATTGAACACATTTTTTTTTCAGTCACTACAGCGTAAGTAATGGGTCAAATGAAGGGTGAGCAAGCACTGATGAGATGCAGCGTGCAGTCGATAAGAACTTGTAGCTCAGATATCCAGTACTTAGTATCAGACTGATTTTTTAAATTTTGATAAGGTATTACTGATGGTGATTACAGCATCCCATGAGTCATTACATAATGCACTGTCTTTCAGTTTTCTCGTTCATGGTAGTTATGTTTAAACTTGTTTCCCCCATGCACCCTTGCAATAGTCACGTTATGTGCACTTGAGCAAAGTGGTAACGCTGAATATAAAACCACTTTTCTGTGCGTCCGACTGTTTGGGGTTTCTGTGACTTGTAGTCATTAACAGATTTAGGAATGGGGTTCATTCTTTTGGTTCTTAAACCTGAAACTATGTTCTGTTATTTTGTGGTTTATTTCTTTATAGGTCTTTACTGACAGATCCTTGTTTAAAAAAAAGTTGTCGAGAACAAATGGCGTTTGCTAAATTTAAATGTTATTTGTTGAAATGAAGTGTACTGTCAGATCACAGGGAATACTAAAAACACTAGCAAGTAATATTGTACTTATGCTGCTCCTCATATTGTTTCACCCATGTATACTGTGTGCCTAATGGAAAAAAAATGTCTGTTTCGTTTTCAGGCCCTGTGATATAAGCGCCGTTGTCGTCCTGTGACGAATTTATCCTCTCAGCTGTCGGGTGTAAGGAGGAGAGGAAGCAAAGATGCCGAAACCAGTAAGAAGCTGAAAGCTAGACAAGAGTTGGCATACAGATGTCAGCTGTGTTTTACAGAGATATACAGAAATGCATTGCTAAGGGGAAGAAGTCAGGAAAAAATACTTGAGTTAGGCACTTTCCTTTTCAATTAATTCAGATTGTTTGACGTTGTAGCGTTAGAATTATTAAGCTGTTACCTGTGTAGTTCAGGATATATGATATGAATCAGAAACATGAAAGTTGCTTGTTTGTTCCTGTCTACTGTGCTTGTATAAAATGACTCTTTAGAAGTGCTCTGTAGTTGTCATAGTAGTCGACATGTGCTGCTGCCCAAAGCTACATTTAAGCATTCTGGGAAGTGGCAGTTTCATCCCCATGGCTGCTCCCACTCCTCATACTCCTCTTCCAAGTAAACAACAGCCAGAGTGTGAAGTGTACTGCCTGGCCCATAGGCCTAGCAACTGCAACACTGCTGCCATTGTTGCTTAAAGGGTGGAGAGAATGCCAAAGTCCTGGGATGTGAACAACGCCAAAACAAAACATCATGCAGTCCCTCCATGGCTGTCTGATTCCCACTGTTGTCATGCTGCTTCTTCATCATAAACAGACTTGGGAAGAGGTCTGGGGGTCTATTGCAGTGTTGCGTGCTTAGTTTTCACTTTACAGTAAGAGATTTTCACAGTTTTGTGTAGCCCACTTGCCACTGTGCAAACACAATATGGCACAGCTGTTTGTTGACAGGCTTTGTTTTACTTTTTGAATTTGAAACCAGGCTTACATTACATTAGATTAAAGTTGGAAAGAATTCAGGGTCAAGTTGCTAAAGCTTACATCAGAAACTTTCCTAAGAACTGGCAACAACAGGCTTCAGGCTATGCGACAAATGAAGCACATCCCCTGTCTAGCTCTTTACATGGTGGGTGTTTGTGTGGGTGTGTGTCTGTGGGTGGGGGGTTTGGGAAGCTACAGAAGACGAAAAGCTAGGCACTGATGTCATCCTTCACTCCCCCCTCTTGTCCCCTGAGTCACCAGGGCCCTATCCCAAAAACAGCTCCTAGGACAGTGGAGTGCTGGCCAGTCTGCTGAGAGTGACGTCTGTCACAGACAATAACTGACAGAGAAAGTACAGCTTGTCGCAGGGAGGCACTGACATAATAAACAGAGGAAGCAAGAGCAGGGCCCTTCAGACATGACCTTCCCTGGGATTGGTGCCAGACCTCAAAAGTTTTGGAATAGGCCTCTTGTGTCTCAGTGTCAGTGTTCATCCAACACAAAGACAGTCGCAAGTTTGAGTAACAAAGGAGTTTGTCGAGGTAGCAGGGAGGATGCTGAATTTGTTTTTCAGTAGCGCTTTTGCAATAACAAATTCAGCTTTACAGAATTTCAGAGTCTTTCCTAAAACTCAGGAACAGGTTGCCAGGTAAATGTTTGAAGTCAACCCTGTGCACATCCTGTTAAGTTCTGTTTGAAGATAAAGTTGTCGCAGTTTTGATGTTTCTCCATGCCATTGTGCAAGAGGCTGGCTGGTTGAGGTTATGGTAATGTTACAGATTAAGAGATATGTCAAAACACACACACAGCTGCTATCAGCTGACTATGCCGAGATTCATTTGTGCGTTTTACATTTAATGCATGTAAGATGCTGCTCATGCCTGCAAAGCATTTGTTTTGAAATTATATGCATTATTTTGCTTTTTTATGTAAATGAAACCCAGTTAATCCAGAATGTGTTTTGAATGTCTCATAATCTACAGCAATAATTTAGTAAATATTATATGAAGACAGCAACCAACTTCCAACCTGCAGTGATTGAGAGTTAACTCAATTTTAATTCATGTAAAATAGAATAAATGTGTAATATTTAGGGCTGCAACTCCCCAAAAAGGGGATATCCTTACTTCTGAGATTTATTCTTCAGTGAAACGGTGACCAAGCAAAATTTAAATACAGTTTCTTCATAACTTAATAGCATCAGTGAAGATAAAATAATTGGACTGACACTTAAGATGAAGCTTGTAAAGAAAACTATCCAGACTCTTTGACAACAGACCATGGTGTTAGTGGTTTTAAGGATGTGAGCACAAGCATATGTTCAAAAGTGAGTTTTATGTATGGCCTTTCATAGTGAGACCAGCCACTTAAAACCAATTGAACCAGTGTCCTGGAAGGTGCTTTATTACTGTTGCACATTGCTGACTGCACGGGCTGTTACACCAGTCTGTGTGACTTAAATCCAGAAGTAGAGGAAAGTCTTCAAGTGTCCTTCACTTACTGTTTCTCAAGAAGTTGTACCGAGGCTGCAGCTGTGCTTCTCTCTGTCTGAAGCATGGCTACTTGGATGCCACTAGCGGTTAATTGGTTAACACATTAGTGATATTTTTTTAAATGGTGATTGATTGGTCATGAATTAGATAGTAGCATCATTACTTGAGGGCATTATCAGCATCAGTGTGCATAAAGAGTGAAGCATAAAACACACCATTTCAAGGATTCTGTTAACATATTATGTAGTTAAACAGATTAATGTGGTGTTCCTCTATCTCTTGATATCATATCCCACACCCACTTGGCCCCACCCCTTCTGTTTGGTGCACTCTTTGGGCCGGGGGCAGGGGAATTATGAGGTGAGAGCACCCCACAGGAAGAGGGCCCTCGCTGGCTTCCTAGCTTGTGGCTATTTTCCTGTTTGCTGGAGAGGGGCCCTGCTGTGTATATCAGGGCCCAGTCTGTGTCAACATCCTGTCAGTGTGGAAGCACAGACGTAAGGTGAAGAGAGAGGATTATCACCAGATGACCAGAGGACTGTCAGGGAAAGGAGGAGTCTGAAACATGAGCACATAAAGTTTAGGAATAATGGGAAATGAAGAAAAGGAGGAAGGAATTTTTTTTGTAGTGCTCAGGAGATACTAAGCAAAAGTTTTAAGAGGTAGGAAAACAGTAAGGGTTATGGGATGGGAGGAGCTGCAGTGTTGGTGCTGGGCAACATTCAAACTCTTGTTTGCCAGCTGTGTTTGACCCTTCACCTCATTTACAATACAAAAGCTATGTCCATAATAAAGTTGGGTAAGTAAGGCCCTCCTCTTCCCTTTTATTATCCCCAGAGTGTATCTTGTAAAATCACTGGAAGCTTTTCAGATCCTGTCTGTACAACAGTCATCTGGGCATGGATAAGTACATTTTTTTGTTCTCTTGTGAAATGGATGCTTCCCACACACCGCATTCACCTCTCTTTTCCCCCAAAGAATGAGTGTTTGTGTTTGTAGGTAGTGGTGATTCCTCCTCCACTCTCACTCCCCCTTCCATTCTTCCCTCCCTCAGAGGGCTGCCTCACCCTGCAGGGGGGTTAATCAGAAGGACAGACAGCTGCTCAGAGCCCAGCAGGCCAGATTAGCAGCTCTACTGATTGAAGTGTGTGTGTGTGTGTCTCTCTTAAGGCCTTGCTGAGCAAAGCTCTTCTAAACAGCTTACAGTAACTAAACAGCTGCACATTTAACAAGGGGCCTGTCTGATTGAGAGCTCATCTTTGCAATTGAAATGGAGAGAGCAAAATTAAAAAAAATGGAAATGATACAGCCGCTGGATTTGACACAACTTGGACAGTCAGTGAGTTGCTCATGGGGATTTCACTTTATTGGCCTCACTTGATGTGCTGTGCCACTCCCAAGACAGTGGTATAGTAGAATCGTAAACTATACTGTGAGAAGGGAGAGCAAAGTGAAAAATTATCTGGGAGTTTGGAGGAGACACGAAATTCAAAATTGTCCCCACTGTCATGTTTGAGGCTTGACATCTCTGTATGCTTTTAAAAAACAAGCAAACCCATAAACACAGAAAGGTTTTGCTCCTCCTTGTCTTCACTTCTCCTTTGCTATGTCAGATGGACATATGACATTCCCACAGTGTCCGCCAGATGCAGCTGTGTGGCATTTCTGCTCTGTTGTGGCTGACGGCGAGTATACCCAGTATGCCAGCATCCACTGGATGTGTGAGCGGAGTGTCTCGTGGCTGGTGCAGAGCTGCACTAGCCATTCATGTGGGCTCTTTTTTTGTCGGGGATGCTCGTCTCTGGAGCATGTAATGCACTTGCATTTGACTTGTTACTGGCTTTGTCTTAACACACATACAGCAGAATTAGTATCTGGTATTTTTAAGAAGGCAGCGGGAGAGTAAGAGAAAAAGATGGAAAAAAGGGAGGAGTTAGGGAGACAGGTATTTTTCCCGATGCTGCTCTGGGGACTGGTACGTGACACAGCCGCATTAGATGGACATCCAGTGTTCTACTTGCTTCCGGGTTCTTTCAGGAACTTTGAAGGGATGTCGGTTCAAATCACAGCTCTCAAGCTGCCTTATATGGCAGGGCAGCATTATGCAAACACACCTGAAGTACACATGCTTTGACCTGCAAAGGAACTTGTGAAATACCTTTTTGTTTAAACCATATTGCTGGTCCAACTCTTAACCTTTCAGTGTCATATAGGGACAGGCTTGCAAAAGTCGCTCCTTTGAGACTTCTCAGTTGTCGGTGTGTGTGATTAGCTGTGTCAGTGCCTCGGCATGTTGTTGTCCCTCTTCTCCTCCCCCCTCTCTCTGCAGGAGAGAGGATTAACTGACCGTCTGGTCCATACAGGATTCCACCGCTCTCCGCTCTGTGGGTTGGCTGTGTTTTGGCAGAGACGCATACACACATGTAGCACAAAGACTGGGTCTTTCACAGCTGATTGCTGATGGCAGGCAGGCCCCACACAAACACAGGGGACGAGACATTCAAGGCCGGTCACTTGGAAACCCCAGCTCAGCACTACACTCTCCATAACTACTCCTTTCTCACGAAGTCAGTGAGGCAGCTACTCTTGAAACCAACACAAAGTCTTAATTCATCTGTCAGTGAACCATGAACAGGTGATTTTGCTGATGTAGCTTTTATCAGGGTTTAGTTTTGTGCACTTTTAGGCGTAGTTGGAGATGTTGCCCTAATTGTTAAAGCTGGCTCCGTTTAGTGTTACTTAATTTGTTGCAGAGTCTTTTCACAAAAAGATCTTATCACTTGGATTAACCGCAGGTCTGTTTGCAGACTTATGGGTCACTGAGGACAAAACTCTGTGGGTTACGATGTGATCGTCCACTCCACCTTTCTGGTGATGGACATTCTGCTTGTCCAGCATCTGGTGCGAGAAGAAGACGTGTCTTGCTGTTCTGTGTCATATGAAATGGAGCCCATGTACGGTCACATCGCACTGTACCTTTCAGTGATTCTCATCAGAGGTTTATTTTACACAGCGCAGTCTCTGTTTGCTTCCTGACAGAGACCCACATTCAGGGAGTAAACAGTAAACCAAGGAACATGTGAAAGAAGGATTTTTTCATTCATAATGTTAAGTCACATTACATTGTTTGTGTGTGAAGGATATATATAGTGTAAAAATAGAAGGGTGGAGGTGTCACTGCTAACCACTTCTGTTAACCCATTTTGTGGGTGGTGGTTCCTCTTGGTTGAACATTTTTATTTTGTGTGTGTGGTTATCAGAGGCTTGTTGCAGTAGTATGAAATGAGAAGCAGTCACTGTTGCCTGCCATCTCAGAAAAACTCATTAGTTAAGAGCTTGGGTCCCAAGTTAGCAGTAGCTCAAGTTCAACTGTTACCCGTAATACCCGTGGCATCCTCATTGAAATGATGTTGACAGTGCTGTGTCGTAATAAGCCTCTAATGTTATTGTGTGTCATTGGTGTTGAGTGCTCAGAGAGCTACGTGTAGACACACATTCATAAAGCACCCCAGAGTCAGTCCCAAGAACTTCTCTAGGACTAAAACCTCACTGTTGGCCTTGAGTTCTTTATGAAGCTTTGTGCAAACATGAAGCAAGTAGAAGATATCAGTTGAGAGTGAGTAACATTACTAAGAACTATAACATAATGCCATACTTCCTGTACTGTTATGGTGTGCAGCAAACACATTTGAAAGATAACATTTGGTTAGGAAGCACTTGTTTTTAATCAATCTACATTTCAACACCTCACTGAATGTGTGTGCATGTCTTTCCTGTTATTTACCTGTTACTCTGATTTCACCTCAGTTTCATGGAAAGTCATCCTTTTGCGAAACCATTCATTTTTCCACCCCTGCAGAAAACTGGCATGGATAAGAGCGTGGGTTGATTTCCCAGACATGGATTAAAGCCTCGGTCTTGATGTTGACTCCCTGTGTGGAATCTTGATTGAAAGACACACTGGCAACGAACATGCCAGAGAGATTGGGTCTCAAAGAGCACAAAATATTTATTTTAATCCAGAAACAGAGGCAATTGAAAACTGACCTCGACTGAAGGCAAAATACAATGACTTAGTCACTTAGGATGTAATCTTCTGCCGGGAAGCTGCCCAAAATAAAGCTCTGCCTTAAGCAGGTTAGATAATGAAAATGTGGGATAAAATAACATAATGTTATATAAATGGACCGTTGCATATTTCAGGAATGGCGTAGGCCATGCAGGAATGTTCATGCAAGATGTCTATAGTGTGGAGAAAGTGCTGCAACTTTTCATGGCTAATTAATGAGAGGAGACAGAGGCAGATACATTGTGGTCTGAGCTCCCTGTGGCACGGGGGAGTCCAGCTATGTGCTGTATAGACACAAGTTTCATGGATTATTCATTGCATAGAGAAATGGAGAGGGATGAAGGCAGGAGAGAGAATGAAGAAATAAGAGGGTAGAGAGAGAACTGCAAAGTAAGCGTTCCTGAGGTTTTGTGTATAATTGGAAAAGGAAAAGGAAGGTTCATTGCCTCAGTTTCTTTTCTTTCTGTGTCCCTTTTCCTTTCCCTCCTTTTCTGTATGATTGGCTCATCTACAGTAACCTCACGGTAACTTAATCTCAAAAGGAGTACACCCTAGATCATCTCTCTTACTTCCTGTTGCGCTCTATCTGCCCCTCGCATTTTTTTTCTCTTTCTGCGCTTGCCAAACCCTGTATTTTTGCACTTTGCCTCTCAATTTGCTTCTCGTCTTCCTCTCCACCATGCACACTCCTGTCTGTGTCTCATCTCGAGTTGTTAACCACCACAGAGGCAACATATAGCTCAGTGTGTGTGTGTAGGTGTGGAAGGATGTGAGATGCTTTGGAGGTCAGCCTCGCTTTGTTCTGTGCCGTCAGCTGCTGCTAGGCCTACTGCCAGTGCTGCTTAACAGGGCACAGCCAGTGACTGAGTTTTATCCTCTTCTCCACCCAAACAGAGGTCCTTGAGTAGTAGGCTGCCTTGAAAGGTGGGGCTTGCTCTCCCTGGCAGTTTAGGATGGAAAGAGAAAGTCAGAGACAGAAAGTAACTGTATCCAATGAGAACGTCTTCTGCTGCTGCTTCCTCTTTTGCTATTCCTGCCTGCAAACATATTCAGTTCCAGCAAAGTGTTTAAATGTATATATATTTATGTTTACTTCTTTAAATAGCTGGCCACAGAAGCTATAGTTGATGTTTAATCGAGATTAGGGAAAAGGGTAATGAGCTCAGTACTCAGGTTGGCATCACATTATTGTAGTGTGCCAGTAATTGTCCCAAGTATTTTTGGCCATTCCACTTATCCAGAAGTTGACTTATTGGCCTGATTTATAATAATCGCTTTAAACAAAACAATGTGCGGTTCAAGAGAAGTTGGTTTCTTGACAGCAGAAAAGGATATTGTGATTTTTATAACAACAACAGACAGGTGTCAGTGCTGTGGCTGATATCTCACTGTAAAATCCTTGCCTGTATTAATATGGCAAACAAAGTAAAATCCTTGTTGTGTTTGTTTCCCAGATCAACGTCCGTGTTACCACCATGGATGCAGAGCTGGAATTTGCCATCCAGCCTAATACCACTGGAAAACAGCTGTTCGACCAGGTGAGCACGAGTGACCTAACTCCAAATGTTGACTGCTTACCTCTTTACAAAAATCTCTTTGTCCTTAATCAGCCTTCTGGTGTCAGAAATTGGTTTTGGGTATTATCAGACACACAGCTGTTATATTCAGTAATGGACTCTAACAGCCATGTTGGGTGCACTCACTTTGGTTTCACCTTTGCTGTTTGCCATCTAAAAGAGAGACAGGAAGCAGAGATTTAGCTTTTTTCCTCTTTCTTTTTTTAGGCATGTCATTGTAGGGTAGAGAACTTTTACCTACCTGAAAACACAAAAAACATTCTCACACACAAAGCATTTTCACATTTAGCTGGCTCATTGAAGACCTAGTCTGAGTCTCAGTTTCCTCTTAGTACTATTCATCAGAAGCACTCTGTGTTTGTTCATCTCAGGCAACTTCCCTCCATCTTGTCCTCATCCTACATTCATTAACGTATTTGTGCTCACACTGTGGCACAGGCTGTAAAAAGGAAATGTTTGCTCTGCTATTGTACTGCAGTTTCAGTAGTGTTTTGCCATCAGTAATAATCGATCATGAATGAGCACTGAGCATCAATTAATCTTCCTGTTTTGGGTTACAAAGTAATCAGCTGGGTGTCTTGTGAAGTCCTTGAGGCACACATGATTATAAATGATCTCATTTTGTTTTGTTCTCAGGTGGTGAAGACAGTGGGTCTGCGTGAAGTCTGGTTCTTTGGCCTACAGTATGTGGACAGTAAAGGCTATATCACCTGGCTCAAACTCAATAAGAAGGTGAATTTTACTTTAATAATTTCCTTTGCCATAACCATCAAAACACATGTCATGTAGCTGCTCTTTCATTTTAACACTTGTACTTTTATGGTCTCCTTCATTTTACAACTCTGTGCCTCCTTCTCTGTTTAAGTCTTTGTCAGGATCTTTCTGTTTTGCTTTCGTTGACACTTTATCTGTTTGTATTTTATCCAGCGTCAGTGTCTGTTGTTTGTCTGGGATTTGCCTAGAAGTTCTGCTGTGGTTTGGGGCCTCGGATGTGCTCTTTTGACAGGCTTCCTCTCTCACTCAGGCCAACATACCCTGCAGCCCGAACCCCCACTATTACATTGTGTCTGTTTCTATGTCTCTGAGTATGCGTGACAGAAAATTCCCCTCAAACTGTCTGTGTGAAGAGACAGACAGAGAGACTGCAGAAAAAGAGTGATGAAAAATTCCCCTTACACTGAAGTGCTGTGAAATCAGTGTGTGTTGGGCATAGATGTGTGTTTGTACGTGTGAGAGCGCCACCTGTGCGCAAATGTACAACACAGCCCATTGACATATGTTCCCAGATGTCAAAAAGATCTGTCCTACCTGATAATGACCACATTACTGATTGTTACATGATGAATGTGCTTGTTTATTACAGTCCCTTAATGTGCTTTTGTTAGGTATTGTAGCCCGAACAGTACCATGCAGATATAGAAGTTGAAAAATCGACCTGGAATGGAAATAAGAAAATTATGATTTACAACGTGACACGTTCTTCCTGTCTGTCCACTCACTGAGAGGCAGCTGTGACACAGAGTTTGTGACCTGCTGATTAATAGAAGAAAGACTGATGATACTCTTGACTTTATTTTTCAGGTGACCCAGCAGGATGTGAAGAAAGAGAACCCTCTGCAGTTTAAGTTCAGAGCCAAATTCTTCCCTGAGGATGTCTCAGAGGAGCTAATCCAGGAGATCACCCAGAGACTCTTCTTCCTCCAGGTATCAAGCCCCTAACTAAAATGAAAGAAGGAAAATGTGGCTAAAAACAAGTGGAAGGAAATGCACTTACTGCACTGGCCCACACTGTTATTATTGACCGTCCTTGGACACATCTTGTGAACAGTTAGCTGATAATCACTTGGATAATAAGTGATGAATACATTGAATAAGTCCTTTACTCCCTCCCATCCTGCCAGGTGAAGGAGGCCATCTTGAACGATGAGAACTACTGTCCCCCAGAGACAGCTGTGTTACTGGGGTCATACGCAGTCCAGGCCAAGTATGGAGACTACAACAAAGATGTCCACAAGCCTGGCTACCTTACCCATGACAGACTGCTGCCTCAGAGGTACGCACACAAAAGATGTTGACCGAACTGCTGCCTGCTGTGGAAGGTGTCCCTTCAGTTTTCAGACACCAGATCTCTCAAAACCTGGAATATGTCTCGCTCTCTATCAGAGTCTTCAATGATTTCCTCCAGAGGAAACAATTCTGTGGCAATCGACATTCCTTCAGGTGAAAGTCATTTCATTGTGTGTGTGTGTGTGTGTGTGTGTATAGAGTCCTGGAGCAACACAAGCTGACCAAGGAGCAGTGGGAGGACAGAATACAGACTTGGCATGAAGAACATAGAGGAATGCTCAGGTGTGTGCCAAACGTTCCTTATCACATTCTCCACTTGAAACCAAAGACTCATTTTATATGTGAGTGTACGTGGTTTGGACGTGTTATGTCACGTTAGGATGAGGAAGTATGTCATCGTCTGTGCAGTTGCTGAACGATGCCAAAAGTTTCCTTGGTCGATCTGAAAGTGTTGACCTGCCTTAAGTTGGAATGTGTAATTTGACTGTATGATACTGTGCTCATTTGATTTAAAAATCCAAGTTTACACAGATTTTCTCTTTTACATGTTAATGTTTCTAAATAATGTGTATTAAAAAGTCTTCGGCCTCCTCCTGCATTTCTTACTCTCTAGAGAGGACTCGATGATGGAGTATCTAAAAATCGCCCAGGATTTGGAGATGTATGGCGTCAACTACTTTGAGATCAAAAACAAGAAGGGCACACAGCTGTGGCTGGGTGTGGACGCCCTAGGCCTCAACATCTACGAACACGAAGACAAGTAAGTCGCTTTTTTTGAGGATTAAAATGTCTTGTTTTATATGAAGGAAAAGCGAGTAGTTAGAGGCTCGTGATACAGCATGTCACAATTAGAGCCGCTGATGTGTGTCAACGCATGTTGTCATAACAATGTCCGTTAAAAACAAAGCCTTATGTGTTGTTAATTTCCATATAACAGGAAAGAAAGACTAGATTAGATGGTTTTGTTACATGGAGTGAGGGTTAGGTCATGAGGACCTCCTAATGCAATGCTTCTTTCTGCTTGTTTCTTTCTGTGTCGTGATCTTTTTGGACTGATTTTCATCTGAGTGTAGCATTTAATATATTTTTATTTCAATTATATAAATAAATATATGCCATCCAAACCAGTTGGCAGTTGATTCAAATACCCCAAAGACAGGGGTAATTATGTGTGTTCTGTGCAGTCTCTTGTCTTGACCACGGAGTACACACTGTGACTCTCAGAGCAGTTATACTTGATTTGTAAGAACCCTGAAAGCAACTGGGTGTTAAGCTTTGACACTGTTAGTTTAGGTTATGATGTATAGGTTAGTGTTAGGCACTAGTGCTGGGAATGTGACCATACAGCAGTAGAATAAACTGGCTGGGCTAGCTCTGATATCTTCCTCACTCTGTGAAGGACTCACAATGCATAATGTCCAACAAGGTTAGAGGAAGATATTTTTAGAAGTGAAAAATGAGGGAGAGGTGGAGAAAGGAAGGCTGTGCCTGTCCATTGTAGGAGAGTCTTTCCTGGTCAGAGATTTTTTTCCCTTTGTGGAAGAAAAGATAGATTTAATCACAACTCCTGTAGCATTTCCTCTCACTGACTCTCTGCTCTGCCCTTCCTGTCTGTTATCTTGGGTCATCACTTCTGCTATCCTTCCCTTGTCCAGGTGACAAGGGAGAGACACAGAGAATAGTTTGTCTTTCTATAGGCAGCAGCTTCTTCGTTATTATTATCCATTTTCTTCTTCTTTCTGTCTCTCTGTTCCTTTTTGATAAGAAAACACCAAAGATGGTGTCCAATCTAGTCAGGAAGTCATATTTTGAGTTTCATCCACCTTCTGTTTCCTGTCATTATTCTCACCCACTTAAGATGTAAAACTGAAAAGTAAACTGGAAAAATCAGTCTCATCATTTCATGTAAGGCAGTCTGTTAATTCAAGGCACCATCTGCTGGCTGAAATGTATAAAACACGCTACAACTAACTGTAACATCCTGTACTGTATGTCCTCATGTGAGAGGGATACAAATGTAAATGTTAACCACAGTGTGTTATTTTCATTTCAGGTTGACACCAAAGATTGGCTTCCCCTGGAGTGAGATTCGAAACATCTCTTTCAATGACAAGAAGTTCGTCATCAAACCTATTGACAAGAAAGCACCCGTGAGTGTGAAATACACACTTCCTGCTGTACTTACAGTGAGAATGTGTTCTCCTTCACATTAAAGGATATTTTTGCTGCCTCTCTTTCTAGGACTTTGTGTTTTATGCCCCACGACTGCGCATCAACAAGCGTATCTTGGCGTTGTGTATGGGTAACCACGAGTTGTACATGAGGAGGAGAAAGCCTGACACTATTGAGGTGCAGCAGATGAAGGCTCAGGCCCGGGAGGAGAAGCACCACAAACAGATGGAGAGGTACGGCAGAGGAACACTCACAACCACATAAACATTTTAAATATATATTTAAAAAATTGTAAAACTTCACTATATTAAATTAAATGGATATCAAGGCTCATCAGACTGTGCTTTACGTTAATGTAGCATCTGTTCACTATAAGTAGTTGGTAGAGTTTCTCCACTGGAGGGCAGTCTCGCCTCTTTAGCACTTCTGCTCAGTGCCTGGTAGTTTTATGTAGTTGGAGGTGCTGCAGCCTCAGCTCAGCTTTGTTCAGCTTAGGATAAGATGGGCAGTTTGTTGTGTTTCTCTGTGTTTGTTGCTATAATATAGTAAAACTTGTGTAGCTTACTCAAAAAATGCTCAAGTCTTCTGAAATATGAAATTGCAAAACTTTTCAGGGCCCAGCTGGAGAATGAGAAAAAGAAGCGAGAGCACGCAGAGAAAGAGAAGGAAAGGATAGAGCGTGAGAAAGAAGAGCTCATGGAGAGGCTAAGGCAGATCGAGGAGCAGACGATGAGAGCTCAGAAAGGTACCTGTTTTTCTTGTTATCCATCCATCTGTTCACTTATTTTCACTCCTTCCCTCTTCCCTCCTCCTGTCTATCAAATTAGATTGCTTCTCTTACTTGGGCTGTAAGTCAAGGCCAGTTATGTCTAATAATCATGCCTGTGTAACCAGAATGATTTGAAAAGTTGGTGAAAGACATTTGTCTTTGATTCCTCCTGTTGTTTTTACTGTGACTTTGTTTGTTCTGTTTTTATTTTTTCAGAAAAAGTAACATGTCCAAACTCAAATTTGACGATTATTGTGCATTGGTACTTGTACAACAGATTAAACAAATTAACAAATCACACTTCATGTCCTGCACCGTCAGTTCAACTTTATGTGCCTGTTGCTACCAGCAAATATCAGAGGTTTGAATTTGAAATGTGTATAAGATTAAGTAGAAATGATTTGTAATGCGTTTGTGTGTCTGGCTTTACACAGAGCTCGAAGAACAGACTCGCCGGGCAATGGAGCTGGAGCAGGAGAGAAAGAGAGCGAGGGAGGAGGCGGAGAGGCTGGAGAGAGAGAGGCAAATGGCTGAGGAGGCCAAGGCAGAGCTGGCTAAACAGGCTGAAAACCAGCAGAAGAACCAGGAGCAACTGGTGTGTGTTTGTTTGACTGATGCTGTGAATAGTTCCAGGCTGTGTATATTACAGGCACACAAGCCTCTTTACTCTGCATGATTATTTTAGAGGATTGTGTAAAGTAATATAAAGTATATTCCATATTTTTGTAAGGTCCTTGATTGTGTGAATGTATGTGTAACAGCAGGATCTCTGTTTCATCCCAGGCTGCAGAACTGGCTGAATTCACAGCTAAGATCGCTCTCCTGGAAGACGCCAAGAAGAAGAAGGAAGATGAGGCCACAGAATGGCAGCACAAGGTACGGCATAGACGAGCATGTGCTTCATTGTCTAATCTTAGATCAAAAATGAGATTAACTTGCAAATCTTAACTTGTCATCTGTGTATGTGTCTCTGTCTTACATTGCCCGTCTGCATGTCCCCTCGTGCAGGCTCTGTCAGCCCAGGAGGACTTGGAGAAGACCAAGGAGGAGCTGAAGTCTGCCATGACAGTGGTGCCGGCACCTCCGGGCGGCCACGCTGAGAGCGAGCACGATGAGCAGGATGAGAACCACGCAGAGGCCAGTGCCGAGTTGTCCAACGAGGGCGTCAGCCAGCTAGACCTCCGCAGTGAAGAGGCGCGCATCACTGAAGCCCAAAAGAACGAGAGGGTCAAGCAACAGCTGCAGGTAAGAGCGAGGGGACAATCCTCAAGAGAAGGTTTGGAAAATGGTGGCATGGGGCCGAACCAACCTCCCAGTGAAATCTGAAATTTTTAGTGTAAGGGCTGCATCAAAACATTTGACATATAAAATATAAAGTTCTTTGACAAAATGACAATGACTTTGGGAGGTAACCTTTCCCAACGTGAAATTTCACACTCAATATAAAGGTCATGAAAATGACATGAATATACCATTTAATAAACCAAACCTTCCTGTGGACAGCGACCCGGCGTTGAAATTGAGTCAAAAACTTCCCAAATGAATAAAAACTTTGTTGCTTTAATCTAAACTTAAAAAAAAAAAATTAGCTCATTAGTTTTAACCAAAAGAGGTTTGTGTCCCACACACACAAATAACAATGAGATTATATTATTTTCTAACAGCAGTTTTGTTGCAAAGAAGAAACACGGGCCAAGCAATGGCAAATAAGGGTAAGATAAGGCATACTTCTCTGTCCATTCTTCTTTAAACTCCTGCTGTTAACAGGAGTAGATGTGCTGGCTTAGACTGTAGCCTGGCTTTAAAGCAGACCTACTGGTAATTAACTGATCAAGCTGATGATATCAAATCACTTCATATCTTTCATAACTTAAATATGTTGCAAAGGCTGTACAGCTAAGCTGGGCTACTGTATAGGCCAGGACTTGTACCGAAGCTATGGCAAGAAGAATTCAAACTCAAACCAAACTTTTTTATAAATAGTGAAATTACCAAAAAAAAAAAAAAATTTAAACAAAAAGACTTTCCACACTGGCTTGTCTTCACTGCATCTTTAAGCCAGCGCTGAAAAACCATGCTGAAACTACTGGCCCTTAGCCAGTGACTGCTGAGCCCTGCTTCAGGGTTCAAAGGTGAATTTTCATTTTAAAATGATTTGAGGCGTGTTTTCCTCGTCCTTCTCTTCGGCACCTAAGTTCTGTTTCTTGTTTTCACTTTTCTCATCCGCAACTTCTCCGCCTCTTTGTGCCACTGTTGTTATTCCTTTTTCCACTGTTCTTTTCTTTGCTTCTTTTCTTGTTTTATTTTTCCTTCCTCCTCCTCTTCATTAATCTCTTGTCCTTTCTTCTCTTTGATCACTCAGACATTAAGTTCAGAGTTGGCCGAGGCCAGAGACGAAACCAAGAAGACACAGAACGATGTGCTACACGCCGAGAATGTGAAAGCAGGCCGAGACAAATACAAAACGCTGCGCCAGATTCGGCAGGGCAACACGAAGCAGCGCATCGATGAATTTGAGTCCATGTGAGAACAGGACCTCTCTCCCCTCGGCCCGCTTTCTCTCAGGGGTACCTGTTTCCCCTCAGCGGCTGCTCGGTTTTGATGGACAACGGATGCCGCCGTCCTTGTTATCCAAGTGAGTCCCCCTCGACACCCCCAAGCAAGAAAGAGAGAAATTATCTTGTCAAACTTTGCCAAAGTCCAGTCCTAAAGTTTGAAGATCTCCCTGACACGGAGCCGCTTACGCACCACTTTGAACAAGCAAATGTCGTCAAACTGCAGAGGTCATCTTTACGCACAGGGGAAAAGAGAAACGGTAAAACCAAAATGGAAGCAATTGGATTTTTTATTTTTATTTTGCGCAAACATGGCCATAGAAAGCTACTTTTGTTGTTTATTTTTTGTTTTGCTTAACAAGTTATATGCAGAGCTTTAGTATGATTCCATGTGTTCAGTTAAAGATTATCTGTGCTCACTTTGTTTTTAAGTTCTTTTCCTCTGCTTTTGTTTGACTTGTTTTATTGATGATACCCTTTGTTTTAGTTGTCTGTCAAACACAGTGAGGTGTTTGGGAATAAATGAGGTCACCATTTTCATTCAGTGTCAAAGCGCTGCTATGTTACATCACGTCACAACATTTCACATGCTAAATATGCTAATCCTATTAGCATCTGTAAGTCATTAGAGAGCTGAGCTGAAGTCATTTCACTCTATTCAGTCAATTCAAACTTTTATGTTCATTTTGCATTTATAGGTTTATATAAAATGACACTGCAGTATTTTTAAAAGTTTCATTTGAGGCTGAATATCAGGAAAAGCAATATTTTCTGATTTTGATAAAAATCCTTATTGTGGATGAAACTGAAGCGAATTGATCCTCGTGGGGAAAAGAGCCACCCAACCTGTTGCACGGCGGGTTTTGAAGAATGAATGTAGCAAAGGTAACAAAGGGAAAATGTTTTTTTACATGCAGATGTGATAGGACAGCATGTAATGAGCTTGTGCCACTGATTTATTGCCCTTGAGCTTAAAAGTGTTAAGAAGAAATGCTAATTGGCAGTTTCTGTAGCTGTGTGTATTTTCCTGTTGCATCCCAGTGTTTTATTCCCAGTCACCATAGATGGTTTTCTCTGCCTCCCAGCTCACAAAGGCACCCAGGCGATTGAATGGACAGGCAGAACAGACAGAGGAGTAATGTGTCCCAGCTGTTTGTCTGTCTGTCCAAATTTATTGAGTGTTAGTGTGTTTGTGTGTGTGTGTTAGAGAGAGAATGCGTATGTGAATGTGAGGCGTGGAAGCTGAGGCCTGGCACCTCTCTGGCTGGGGAGCTTATGAAAACATCAGTCCTCAACCCGGGACAAATCTCTACCTCAGTAATTTTAGCAGTGGTGACTGACAGTGAAACACACAGGATGTTATCCACTTCCCTTTCCCAAAAAAACAAAAAATAAGGTCATGATTTTACTCGGTTACTGTTACATCTTTGGGTGGTGCTCCTGGGCAGGCTACATTTTGTCATAGCGTAGCTGCTTTGTAGCTGTTCGTTGGTGAAGTGATACCTAGTTTTTAAAGTGTCATTTCTTACGTTTGAAACTGGCTTTACTCAGTGGTTTCTCCTGGGTCCTGGCCTTGCTAAGATGTTTTTGTTAATTCTCACTGACCCCCCCCAAAAAATCCCAAATAATGAGGAGGGTGACTTAAGTAATGCTGCAAATATCATAATGGAGATTTACTATATACAGACCATTTTCAGACGAAGCGTGTTTGGGTTCTTAGGGGCCATGAGTTGGTGGTAAAAATCTTAAAAGAAGTCTCTCCTGTGAATTAATTAAATGGTCTTCAATGTCTGCTCAGAATTTCTTTTTCTCCTCTTTTACAGTTTCACTTTAGAGAGACAATTTCCAGACCTGTGGTGAATTGTTGAAGAGATGAGTTATTAGTTGTTAATGTGAAGGGACCTAGATGTTGAGATTGATGCCAGGATATAATGGAGAATAGGCCAATTTCTTCCCCTAAAATCTTATTATAAATTCTCATCCAACAAAATGGCTTGAGCTCAGACAACAAATTGACTTTTCCTTCTATGGGGTGCATTTTTGAAATGAGTAAACATTACGTTTTGGGTTTTTTTTTTTTTATTATTAACAATATGATGAAAATTGTGCATGGTATTATTTGTTATGCTATGCTTGACAACTGGTGTAGGGCGACATTTTTTTAATAGTCAAGAGTTTTAAAGTCAAAGCACTTGTATGAAACAGGACACTGAAGCCTGCCTTTTGTGTTTAACTTCAGTGTCTGTTGTCAGTGTTGTGTTTGCCATAGCAGGTGAAAAAAATGAGCCTGTGCTTCCAGCTCATATTTTTGTATTGTGTTCAAAGACCCTAAACCAGCAGCACGCATCGCTGTACTGGACACCTCCACTGGAGGGAAATTCCCTGTTGACATGTCCACACCCCCAAACCTTCCACAATCAAGCTGTAAGGCTTCAGTTAGACTCCATCTAGACTCTCCTCCCTATTCCTGTCCCGACCCTAAAACACGCTCTGTCCCTAAAACACGCTCTGTCTATTTCGTTTGTTTATTGATGAATAAAGGCAATTTTTCATCCCATGTTCTTCCATTTTCTGCTCCTTTATCTGTACATGCAGTACCTGGAGTTCATTAGCCTTTATAACAGACTGTGGTACAAGTACTGAAGTACAGTACTTGAGTAAATCTACTGAGTTACCTAACCTTTTAACCTTTTTCATTAAGGTTGGAAGCTTTTTTAACCAGCAGAGGGTGCTGCTGCTGCAGACGGAGATTTGAAGTAACAGAAAGGAATAAATTTACATTTTAAGGTAAACGAACATAGAATAAATCAGTGAATAAAAGGTGAAATGAACTTGAAGGTTCACCGACGCTTTCACTGCACACCTGCATCACGCCATTAACAACTCATTGTCAAATCCACTGGCCACATCCATGCCTCTCTGTCAGTCCACCAGACAGACAGTGGACTGAGAGCAGGGAAGGTGAGTACTGTTTGTACTGCCTCGTAGTCCAGCTGATGGTGAACGGACCTGGTTTGTAGAGTTTTCTTTTGGGCTGAGAGCTGATTGGTGATTTTGATCCTGTGTTTTGGATTTAACAAGCCACCAGATACCAGTGAGGTGTCTCCCTCTGACAGCACCAACAGTCAGAGTCAGAGAGGCAGACCTGCTCAGAGGTGCTGGAAGCCTTTTACTTAACCTCAGCTTCAGTTTGCAGAGACTCTGGTGCAGCAGGTCTGATTGTTTTTATTACAGGAGCTCCAACCGAAGAAGTGGCACCGACGAACGGCCTCACAGTTCATAATGGTCTTCACTCTTGAGCTTTTCTTCTCCACACCCACGGCAGCTCGGCACAAAATCCTTCCAGAAACAAAGCCCTTCAAAGACTCGATCCGCGGTCAAGGTCCTAACATCAGTAGAGCTGCTTTCAAATGCAACTGGTGCACATCACAATAATCAACGAAGGGATGGAAAAAGTCTGTGATGTTATTAGGATTGTAAAGCTGTATCTGGAGTTCCTCTGAGTATGAAAACGAATTCTTTTCTGTCCTCAGTACCCTGTGAAATCGGAGATCAGGTTGTGAGGATTGGACCCTCAGAGGAGCACGCAGCCATTGTTACATAGACTGGGCTGTAATTGGACGAAAGTTTGAAGTGTACTTGTTCTTTTCTTGTCCTTTTCTTTGGATCATCATGAGGTTCCTCCACGTTTTTCTTTCAGTGACATCAGTGACACCATATTTATGGCATTTTGATGCCTTACTATAGTATGAGTATTTTTATGGCAATTGACTTTGGTTTGGTTGCTGTTAGTATAATGAACTTTTGAATGTCTGCACAGCTGAAACTATGAGTTTTTAATTACAAATGTATGGGTGAATGTAAGAAGTCATTTTGTGGTATTTGTCAGTCTTGCATAGAGATGTCAGCACATGTACATCAGGGCACCTTTCCATGGAGTCTGAAAATGCAGAGTGCAGTTTTCCTCCACCGTAAACACCGGTTCCTCTGGGTTACGTCAGAATATGCGCAGTCATTTCCAAGTTCTTGTAATCCTTTTGTTGTGAAACAGCCCCACACCTTTGACCTTTAGGTCATCAGCTGAACACAGCTAAACCACCACGTAGGGAGGGTGTGTGTAAAAGTGAGATGTGATTTTATGTGTTTATTGTATTTGGAAAAGAAAAATAAACTGTCCCCTGGTGTGCTGATATGTCTTAACTGTTTTGAATAAATATTTCACAATGAAGACTGTTGATTTGAACTTTGACTTTGAAGAGTTTTACTGTGACTGAACTGTAACAATTGGGTATGCTGTGTAAACTTTGAACACTAATAAAAGACTTTTAAAAAAAAACTTTTTTACTTAGAATTCACTGTGTGTGTGTGAGAGAGAGACATAAATAGGGACAAAGAAACAGGGAACAGGAGATTTTGTGGATTGTGTCTTATGGGAAGGTCAGAGGTCACACAGACACAGACAGGGGAAGTTTAATTTGATTTTTTTTTTATTTGATTTTTAAATGGCCGACTGTTGGTTTAGTGAAGCGTTTGAATGACTATGTTGTGTCAAACAGGACAGCAGTATGGCCTGGTCC
>JBBMJY010000017.1:2570409-2610669 GCA_037833715.1 Toxotes lorentzi
CCCGCCAGCAGCAGGGCAACAGATGTCCGCTGAGCAGTACTCGCAACTGGTGTCTCCCCTCCACACACACACATACATACACACACACACACACACACACACACACACACACACACACACACACCCCTGTCTCCACACAGCCAACGGAGCAACAAGAAAGACGCAGCAGGACACACACACACACACACAATCAGATGTACACTGCCAACGCTGCATGCACACACACTCCTTCCTAAGCCAACATTTTAAGCCACAGCGCCTCTTGAATACTCCAGTGTCATCTGACCCAGAAAAAACAGAACCCTGCTTTTTGTTACCTCCCCCCTAAAACCCCCTCCGCCCCCCCACAAGCTTCATATCAACACAAATTTCAAACAACTGTAGTGTTAGTGTAACAGCTGCACACTTTAAGCAAACTGTGCGACTCAGGTCGTTCATTAAACTGACAGTTTAAGTCACAGATGTTACTCAGCCTCCGAGCTGCATCTCTCGTCTGCTGTATTTCACATCCAAAACCAGAAATGGACTGCATCACTTCCTCTTCATGTTAAACTTATCATGACTAAGGACTGATTTCAACTCCAGGGAATCCAGTAATTTAGGGTACATCACTGATGCAATCAAAACAGTAAGACTGCAGCATAAAAGCTAGGTTATAACATCATCACACTTACCAGGCCTTAAAAGATCACCAGTGAAGAAAGTGAAGTACATTAGCCCATGGCTGCATATTTAAATCCTCAAAAACCAGCCAGGAAAACTGAAGTTAAACTGAGAAAAACAATGGCCCCAACGTTTGTCTGAGCTGCAGGTAAAACACAGACCGTCCAACTCCAGCCAGACGCCTCTGTCCTCTGCGATTTCTCCCTACAGGAACAGGCAAGTTGGACAATGAGTGGCAGAACAGATGGACCGACAATGCCTGCCATTCCCTCGTTTAGAGTGGCTGCTTCTCCACCAATCACAGCGTGGCTGTTTCACAATGAGGCGCGGCGACAAGCGGGGAGGAGGAGGAGGGGAGTGGCTGTGGGCAAATGCCTGCAACACCCAGTTTCCCCAAGGCACGCGTACTCAACGTGCACCAGCACACACACACACACACACACACACACACACACACACACACACTCCTCAGTCTGAAAGGGCTTCCCCTGTGTGGCCGATGAATCAACGAGGGGTCGGCGGCTGAACAATAGAGCTACACAATGGGAGGCTGGGGAGGGCAGCTGCAGTGTGAGGGCTGGTGCTATTTCAGCCCAGGGCAGCAATAGAGAACACCTGGCTACAGAGCACCACAGTCACTCTTCTCCCTTTGTCTTGGGCCGTGGGGGTGGTGGTGGTAGAGGAGGGGGCTCAAACCAAAAGAAAGGACTGAGGCTGGGTGAAAGACCAGCGTGGCCTTTAAGAGAGTGCAAGAGGAAAGAGGAGAGTGTGGCTGGGCTGAAAGAGAAAAAGGGCGAGTGCGGGGGGTGAGCGACTTCACAAAGTTTTATGTCCAGATGAGTATGAGGAGGGGACCTGTTTCTCATTGTTGCGGCACACTTGGGGCAGATGACTCGGAAACACAAATCTTTGCCTCTCTGTCTTTTATGTGTCTGTGCAGCCCATGCACGAACGCCGTGAATTTGAATAAATCTATAAAAATAACACGATCACATCAACATTATATGAATTCCAAAGTATTATAACCTAACATGCGCGCTTTTGCACCAGTGCCACCACTATGCAAATGCATGTAAAAAAAAGTTCCAGTACACAGCTACACAAGCTACAAAGCCAGGAGCACTTCACTACACACATCAGGGCTCTGAGCCAAGGTGGAAAAAGGTTTGGACTGAACCTGTTCTGTTGGTCACTTTAGTGCAACACAACTGTATTAAAGTAGGCTACTGGTAATAATATGCACACAGTATGTAGCAATGAGTGGGAAGCAGAAAACACTCAAAGAGGAGTTAAATAAAAAGGCACCAAGCAAGTCAATGACTCTGGAGCAAAGCTTTAGACACCATGGATGAACAGGGAGTCTGATCTTATTCTGCATTATCACCTGTAAGGTACTTATAAAGGAGAACAGCCAGTTAAAGTGATGGAAAAACATCAGTCCGAAATCCACAGAAATTCACTGCACTGTCATGCAGAAAGCAGAAAATCCTCTCACATCTTGTTTTGAGCAAACAGGAAGGAAATGATTCTTCAGTTACAGCTGCAGATACATTTTCTGTCCATCAACTACTCAAAAATCTATCAGTCAGTTGACAACGATGAATTAACAATGCTGATCGATCATTATGATCATTTACTGTTTTACTCATTTGTCAAGTAAAAATTTCATTTGCTGGTTTCAGTCACTTATTTTCCAGAGGAGATGTGTTATTTGTGATGATGGAGCCAGCGCACGTTTAGATTCTTAATTGAAAAATGATTATCAGAATCATTGCAGATAAACTGGTTAATCAGTTGATAGAAAATGAATCAACTAATCGTTACAGCTTCTATTTAAACATTTTAAAAGATACAACACAACACCGTGGGAACCTGAACGCACCACACAGCTGGATCACCAAGTTACAGGATGATCCCACCTCCAGGTTTTCAACAACACCAGAGGGCAACGTGTCTGCCAACAGAAACATTCACTTGACAAGACGAAGACAAACCTGCAGCAGAATTTATCTCGGCAGCAAAAAGTTTGTATGTTATCAAGAGCAACAGAGAGCGGGCCACAGTGTGTGTGTGTGTGTGTGTTCCTGTGTGTGTTCTCAGTCGACTCGCCAATTAAAAACAAGGTCCTTTCAGCTTCGTGGCTCAACAGGAAAACAACTGCCTGATTAAATAAGAACACTCTCTGAGTCAGCAGATAACGGTGGTGAGGGGAAATACAGCAGCTGACCAGCTGCACTGTATCCACACACACACACACACACACACACACAGAGGAGCACTCTGTAGACCAGCTGCCGCTACAGACAGGTGTGTGCCGCTCCCAACAACTGCTACGACAACAGGATGATCCTTTTCCCCTCTGCAGACTGATGACAGCCAGTCACTGACAACTACTTCAACCGTTCATCATTTATTAAACAGTACACAGATTCTTCTGAGAGGTCATAATACATACAAAAACAAATGATGTCCTCTAAGCAACAGAAGGAGACCCTCTGCCCTCGTGACCTCTCTTGTGACCCCTGCACTGAAGGCACCAGTGAAACCAGCAAGTGTAGATTAAGTGGGAAGATCATGGCAGCGCTCACCAGCTCGGGCCGTGTGTGTTCTGCACAAGCTGCTCATCCAAATCGCAACTTACACCATGGGAAACTAAGCAAACGAAGCCTTTTTGAACTCTGTGCTGTAAGCGAGACACTGGCTTATTTGACTCATATTAACCTTTGACCTTTGATAGTAAACACATCTCCAGGCCACACTTAAAAAAAAAAAAAAAATCAGTAAAATGGACAAAAGTCAATGGACAGGATGCAATCAAAGCCTGATGGGAGGGGAGGGGGGGCAGACAGCTGCTGTTCACCCCGCCCTCCTCCCCCTCCAGGGAAACCACTAACAACCTGTGAGCAAACACACAACTGTCAGACAGAGGACAGTCAAAGAAACATGAGACAGGCGCATAACAGACCCACAGAGAGTCCACTGTCTCCCTGTCCCTCCGTGAATCCAACAGAGAACCGACAACTACCGGGAGGATGTGTTCGGCTCCGGCCTCCCTCCCTCCCTCCTCAGCAAACACACCGCCTCTCCTCCGGCTCACAAACATTTTTCAACAATATTTCCAGTCAACAAACCGACGAACAGCAGCGTTACAGCCTGTTGAAGCGGCTGTAATCCACACTCACTACAATATAGATATGAGGGGGAGCGCGCAGAGGCGTGCACGGTCACCGCAAACCAAACACCGTCACGACCTCCCTACAGCTTTCCCCCACGCCGCCCTGCAGCTCCTCCGGCGGACCGGTCCGCTCGGTTACCGCGTCGCGCAGGTGCTCACCTGGTCGGGGCCGCCGCCGGAGCCGCACGTTCAGTTTTGAGACCGAAAAGAAAACGGGCAAACGCTCCCATCACATACTGGCGTCGCAAAACATCCGGTTGGATTGCAGCGTGACCCCGCCGAGCTGCGTCAAGCTGCAGCGAGTCACCGGGAAACTTCCGCTTCCGCGGTGTTTCAAAATAAGAGCAGACGCGCAGGGAAGCGACAAACTACGTGTATTCTGCGTGAAAACTGATGTCTTGACAATGTTTGTACGTGTAAGTGTACAAATACACATCTTACCTTTGTTTGGCCTGTGATATAATACGTTAAATGTTCAGCTTCCCTGATTTTAAAATGTATTGTTTTCATCCTAAACAGGAAACTCTACTGTGCTGTATCACTGTTAGCTTTATTTGTTAGACACATGAAGTGGGAGGGGCCAGGTGAGCAAAGGCGCCGCCTTGTGGTGCAGAGAGGCAAGGCACCCTTTTTTTTTGTTTACTGCGTTTAAATAAAGATTTGATGGTATTGCGGACAGAAGACTCTTCTTCTTCACTGATTTATTTTTTTATAACTTCAGGATTGGAGAAATTTGACATATCGATTTTTAGGTACTTGTACTTTACATGAGTATTTCCATTTCTCTCTTTACTTTACACTCCACTACAACTCAGTTTAAACTGTATTTTTTTTTTATTATTATTGTATTAATAATTCCCCCCAAATATTTGGCTTCCTCCTTAACTTTTCCAAATCTGCAATAAATCTCTGTTTTTTTAATGAGGACATTTCTCAAAATGTTGGCATTGGTAGTGCAATAAATTAGACACGGAGCAGAGTTATGGTTCCAACATTTGGAGTTAATCAACTTTTGTTAGGACAATTATTACAAAGAATGACACCACACTGTAAATTACTTCTGATTTTATTCAATGGAAAAAAAGAGACCTTCAGGAAAATACAGTAATTCCCATAGTACACACACAGAGAGGACATAAATTAGAGAGGCATGGCAGAGAGACGTTTTAGGGGAAACATGTCACCTGGCAGGTAGAAAACCTTTGATCCACGCTGCCACACAGCCAGGGCCACACTGCACTATGCAGGATGTAGACGAATCAGTAAAATCACACTCTGGACTTGCGTAGTTCATAACGTGAGCAAAAGTCGATTATTCCTGTACACAAACGTCTAAATGATACAAAAAGGGAATAATACAAAATACAAAACGGGGGAAAAACTGCTCTCAAAATAAACCATAAATATTCATATCGATGCACATTGGTTTAACAAAACAACTGCTTCTGTAAACATTTTCAACGTAAGGTGTGCATTACAATTTAAAAACCACTGCAGTCGCATACTTATCTGAAGGGTTACATAATAAAAATTGCAGAAACAAGACTAAAAACTAAGTCCAAGATAAAAAATATTAGTTCACGCTGTCGGAAGTGGTTTTGTAACACTGCTATTAGAACATGTGTGTGTTTTTTTTTCCCTTCCTTGCTTTTCACAGATGATCAGACAATGAAAGCATCTCATTCCCGTGTTCTGCCGCTCTCAGCAGGTCCCTCCTGAGGACAGTGAAGGCACCACCCTGACTGAGAGCAGGACCAAAGAGTCGGGTTCACGTGACGCAAGTGTTACCTCGCAGATCTGAGTCCCGTTATCAGGTTTTCTCATTCATACATACGCACAGCCACAGGATGGATTCTACACTGTCCCAACACGAAGTGATTGTTTTTCAGGTTTCAGGGGATGAGTGAGCAAGAAAAAATAAAATGAAGACGTAAAGTACAATTCTGGGATGGAGTAATGGTCCAGTTAAAGTTGTGTATCTGAGTCTTTGATCCTGGGCTGTGTAAACTAGCTACCAAAAAAAAAGAAAAAGAGGTCCAATATTGACTCACATGGCTGGTTCAGACTAAAATGCTCCTACAATACACAAAATCCAAATGTCTTCGGTCTTCACAGAGGACTCTGAGCAGTGTTTATCCGCTTGAGAAAACGTCTAAGGCAACCGTTTAGTCTCTTTACTACAGAGTTGGCGCTGATGGAGCTGAACCGTGCAGATGGAGGACCATCAGCCGGTCATGGTTTTCTCCTCTCTGTGGAGTGTGATGTTCAAAGCTTCTTCTCAACCCACTTACGTGACATCTACGCTCACTGCCTTCATTCCCTTAGTGTCACGTCTGCCCGCTGGCCTCCATGCTACGTTAACGGCCACCTGCTAATTCTGCATGTCTAATTCACAGTTTATCCTAGCCCTACTTATGACTGATGTTAGAAGGAAAAATCCACCTGACAACAGCAACAAAAAGAAACAAACAAACAAAAAAAAACAGCTACTGGTGATGAACCTCACATTTCTGGGTCTATTTTGCTGCGTGGTGGTCGACAAAGAAGATGAAGGAAAATCCAGCTGACCAGAGACACTGCAACACTGCCTCACAACACAACAGCTCCCAGAAGGCCCTGAAATATTTCACAGACTGATGATACATAGGGTGGATTCTTCCTTTAAATCTCATCTACACGTGTGTCCTGTGTTCTTACGCTTCATCCATGTGCAGCAAGTCACATACAAAACATACAGTGTATTAAAAACGGGGGCTACTTTTGTTAATAACACCAAAGCAACATGCTGTCATAAACAGGGGTACCTCTGTCTGACATAACCTACAGTACGTGAGGCAATGTGGTAAAAGTTGAGAAAGTGTCGGTTAAACCCGGGGGAGTCTAAAGCCCACGAGGCTGATGTAGTTAGCATGTACAAGCTGAGATCCAGTACCCTGTATCTGATGGATTTATCAAGAAGGTCTCTTAAAAAAATCTTCACTTTAAGGAGGAGAAGGCAAAAAAGTGAAGACACAGAGGCAGATTTACAAGTCAAGCACTGTTACTGTTAAAACTGGGACTGTGAACTGGTGTTTAATGACATGCTTGACGTGGAAATCCATCACAGGGGGAACATCAGGGAGTTATTTTGACCCGAACAGGACCTGGACTAAACACAGCCACAAACAGCTAAACTCAAAGTGTGTGTACACTGCTCGCCTTCTTCCATACAGCAACAGCCGCGTTCAGCCTCTCATCGTCCCTTCAGACAAACACACCTTGTCATTCATACACATGCTCAGTGTTTCCTCCATTCACACACACACACACACGATGCAAAGTTTTACTATGACACATAAAGATTTACCATCAACAGGCAACAGATCCCACGTCCCGCAGAGGAAAGAGGAGCAGTGGGTTCAGCTCAAAGGTTGGGCAACAAGGCTGGGGTGAGAAGAACCTGGAGGCTCGTGGGGTGGGGGGGTTCTGTTGTCGTAAAATAGTTTACTAGTACACTCAGTGGTTATGTGACAGTGCACACGCCGTCCCGCCCCCAAACACACACAACCATCCCTCGCTGCTTTTCATGATTACAGTCCAATCCGTTGTTCGTCTGCCCGAGCAGGTGAGACAAAGTCCCTCTGCAGAGATGCTTCTCCAGCTCGGGCTCAAGGCTGTTCTCTTCTTCATCGTCATTGGTCATAGTCACAATCGTCATGTGTTGGTCGCTGCGTAGGTACGGTCATCGTGACGGCCGGTGTTGCGGGGATGGAGACTACCAGCTCATAAGGGAGGAGCGTCCCAGGGTCATGAAGTACACCTGGCTGGCACCTCCGGGGCGCACAGAGGCGAAGAACACCTGACAGACGGGGGACAGAGGAAAATATATGAGCTCCGTGTGTGGTGACATTTCTGATGAAGAAGGCTGAAGTGACGGAGGTACAGGCTGATATTACCATCGAGGAACTCGAAAATCAAAATAAGCAGAGATTACAAAGGAGTATCCTCACCTTGTCATTCCTCTCACATAGGAACTTGAGTCTCTGGGCCCTCTTATGCATGAAGACGCCGTCCAGGTGTCCCGTCTCCACAGAGCGGATCTCTATGGCCTTCTCACCCCAGCCCATGATCTGGTTTGACCTAATGTAGGCTGCACAAACACAAAGGGAGTTTCCTTAGCTTCCACTGATGGTGCACAGTGAAGGGCAGATAATAGTCAAACTGAGTCTACTTGCTGGACTGTCTTGTTATTTTTTTATGGCCCCACTTACCCACTGAAGTTGGCATTTCTCCCCACTGCAGCACCACATCCTTGGTGATGCGTCCATAGGTGTTGACGTAGACGCCCTCATCCTCGTAACACACCAGCAGCTCGATCCCGTCGGTGTTGGGCAAGATGATGATGGCATGGCACTGAATGCTGGTCTGGATCTGAGGGGAAAAATAAAAAGTGTTCAGAGAGCAAAGAGCAAGAAAAACAAAAAGACGAGGTAGGATCAGGCTCAGGACGTACATGTGTGGGCAGGTAGATGTCGTAGACAGCACCGGAGTCCACATCCACAGCGTGGAAGCCTGAGCAGGAGCCATAGATGACCTTTAACCTCTGACCCTCCTCCACCGTCAGGTCAACCAGCAGAGGCTTGTGCACCAGGTCACCGAAAGACTAAAACCAACCACGAACAAAGGAGCGAGTCAGGTCAAGTAGAGCAGAAGCAACAGCCAGTCCACACACTCATTAAAGACCCGGGTCCATCCTGGAACCACACTCACCTTAAAGGCCATGAATTTGTGGTAGGGTTTGGGGGCCCAGGCATACACCTCCACAGAATTCTTCAAGGCCAGCACCAAGAACTTAATCCTCTCATACTTCACTGTAATGAAGAGGAGAAGTGAGTCAGTCAAGAGCCATAATATCACCTAAACTGAGACTGACTTACAAATCCTCTCATATTCTTCACTCCAGGTTTAAGGATCTTTGACGGGTAAGGAAACGTACCGACTTTGTAGTGGACGCAGCCCTCCAGGTCGCCCACGTTGACCCAACCCTGCTTCTTCTCCACCTCAGGGTCGTTGTGCAAAATCTTGTTCCTGAGCCACGACAGGTAATACACTCGCAGCTTGTTCTTTTTACCTGCAGGACGGGGAGTTTAAGTTCAGAGGCAGCAGCGAGAGAAAGAACAACCGCAGACACATTCTTCAAGAAATCATGGAACAAACACCCACCTTATCCCTTCATATCTCCATCACAACTTCTACATAACTGTAAATAATATTTGTGTACTGTACCTGATATGGTGACCAGGACATTGAGTCCCTCCAGGACGTCCATCTGTTGGATGCGTCGTCGGTTGATCAGCGGGTAGACCTTCCCCTGACCGCTTCGGTCCAGCAGCATCAGACCGCTCTCTGTCCCCACCAGCAGGTTCACCCCTGGAACAGTCACGGACGTACAGGCAAACATAAGTCCCGCTGGTTGTGTGTTGTACTCTACCATGTCACGTGTTGACACACTTACCCCAGAGTGCAGCACACAGGATCTCAGAGTTGAACCTCTTTTTGTACTTGCGTATCTCCGGAGTGTCGCTGGGCGGACGTGTGTTGACTGGGTTGACATTGACCACAGAGCCTTTCCGGGAGGGGTCAGCCCTCAGCGGGTCCGCCAGCCGTCCGTCATGTCCAATTCCAGCTGGAGGAGGGGGGGCGACAGAGGCAGTACATGTCAGACAGGATTCCCCAGTGGATTTAAATTATTTATCATCCTTCTCTTCATCACTCTACATTTGCTAATAGAGAATACATGCAGCTTTGCTCATAAAACTGAAACTTGACTCATCCCCTCCACTCAAAGGTTTCAACATCATTTCTTTATCAGTGTGAGGGGGAGAAGCTGTTGCTCATAAAAAAAAAGCTCCCTCAAAGACAGAAATGCGTCCTTGTGTCATCAGGGAACTGAAGTGGCTTCACAGTTTTTAATTACCCATGTTGTTGAGGGAGCTGCCGCTGGATGGAGAGATCTGGAGAAGGCGTGGGTCGATGAAGGGAGTGAAGGAAGAGGAAGACTTGTGTTTGGACATGGAGTTGCTCTCTGACTGGGACTGAGAGAGATTTAAGAGACATTCAGAAAACAGAGGTTACCTTTAAAATGAGGTGAGGAGTCAACACAACTGCAACACAGACAAGAAACAGATTGTGTATTATGTATTAAAACTACAATAGCATCAGGCCCCCCCAGTTTAGAGCACATGAGTTACAGCTCAGCCTCTGGGGCCTCATAAAACAGCATTCAGCACAACTGTGTTCAATCAAACTTCATTTTTTAAAATTTACCACTGGGAATAGAAAACGGTGAAATTCAAGTTTGTACCAAATCAAATGAAAAGGACAACGTGCAGTTCTGTTAGTCGTTTTGAAGCGCGGACAGAAACGTTACAGAGGAAAAAACAACATGTGAAACCAGAAGAAATGTGTTGAGGGAAATGAGAAACGATCCAAACACGGGCTGCTGTGAATTGTTAGGAGGGAAAAAGCTGCTCCCAATAAAGCACAGACAGAGGAGAATCGTAAATCCACCACCCACAATGCCTGTTGTTTGTGACAAAGTTCTGTGTCACACCACAACAGAGGCACTTATCTGTAACAAGCATTAAAAATAAAAAGAAATGTGATTTCGGTTCTCTAAGTAGGTCGCTCAGATTTGTAGAATTAGGTCTAAAAATGCAAAGCAACACACAGTTCACCCCAAGAAGCTCCGGTTTTAGTTTCCTCCATGTTCTACCACCAGGAGGCACCAGTGTTAGCAGCGACACAGTGCAATGCAGCCAAGTGCAGGAGGGAGGGAGGATGCAGCCACTCAGAAGACTCAAACCATGTGTCAGCCAAGCCAGAAGGGAGCAGAGGAGAGCCAGAGTGAAGCCAGGAGGACGGAGAGGGGTGGGGTGGGGGGGCAGGATAGGGCGCAGAGAGGTTCAGACCAACACTCAAGGACTGGACGGTGGGTATGAACAGACTCAGAGGTCAACATTATCCAAACCTCCTTAAAATAACGAGAGAAAACAGCATTTGCAAATAAATGTATTTACCCAGCTTCGTGTCCAGAGAGAGGACGGCGATAAAAAGAAGTTAGCGGTGTCTCTGACAGTTCTGTGATGAGGGCAACTTCTAAACCCCACAGTCAATCATAAATCCTTTACAGTCCTGGATTCAAGCTGGATAAATACATTCAATCTGCAGCCGCTCTTCTGCTTACTGAATGTCTCAGCCTGTCCACCTGCAACCGTCCATTCCTCAGTTGTTGGTCTCTGTGATGTGAGGGTGACATACCTCTATGGCAGTGAGCTTGTCCAGAGGGTTCTGTGGGGACATGGCAGGACTGGCATGGCTAGATGATGAGGGGAAGGAGGAAGAGGAGGAGGAGGAGGAAGGGATGGTTGTGGAAGAGGAAGGGGAGAGATGGCTCTGCTGGATAAGGTCTGGTAGGTGGTGTCCACGGCTGATAAAGCCATTTTTCTCTGGGAGGCTGTGGCTGGGTGGCTGGGGCTGGCCGTGGCCATGACCAGAGCCAGCCGAGGAAGAGGAGGAGGAGGATGAGAGACTGACCAAATGCTTTATGTCAACGGTGCTCTGGAAGCAAGAACAGGCACACTTGGGCTCGAGCCAGCAGGTGGAGAGAAGGAGGAGCTGTACATGTGACTGCTGCTTCATATCACGATTTACTCCACAACAAGATCCTCTCATCCAGACATTACACACAATATATTCTTTACATTCCTCTCTGGGGACCAACGCTGATGTGCATGTCGCATTAAATTCAAAGTACAATAACTTAACAAGAACTCTCTGTCAGTAGGTCAGACTTCTCTCTGCCTCTTACCTGTCTGATGACCAGGGTGCCATCCTTGGAGGGCGTAGTGGCTTGGTCGCTCTCCGAGTCTTCAACCAGCATGGTGTTAGTGGACTCCGTCTCCCCGTTACTCAGCCTCCTGCAGAAGCCATGGGAATATCTGATGTCCATAACCAGACCAGTGTTAACAGTCATGCAGAAAAGCCATGCAGCACTTTGATGACTCTGACAATGCAATGTTGTCTTTTTAATAATGTGTGACTGGAAAATATCTTGAGCAACAGATGACGCGGACTGTGGGCAAACAACATCATCACTTCCACCTACCCGGCTCTGGAGTCCTCGGCTCCTGAAGTGGACTCTTCTCCGGCCTCCTGGTCCACCTCCTCGTCGTCGTCCTCGTCGGTGGTGCCAGACTCCTCACTTGAGGAGGAGTAGTCCGTGACCTTGTGGGGAGGTCGCACGTCGTCTACGGCGCGGAGCTCCTTGGCCAGAGCGGTCAGGTCCTGAGAGAAACAGTAATGAAGTCTTAAGAGAAATGCAGACGTGATATAAAATCTAAAAGGAGCCTTGAGGTCACCCCTCATCACTTCATGTTTTCTTTGTTTGGTTCAACTCAGATGTGCCTACAGTCTCACATCCATTGGTAGATGTAGATAACTATATATTTTTACAGTAATCATTTTTTGAGTCCTAAATCAGTGTTACTCCTTAGTACTGTACCCACGCTGCACCTCTGCTTGCTTTCCCTTGTGCACTCTTACTAATGTTGTCTTGTAAGGTCAGAGACAAGCAGGAAAGGGAGGAGGGATACTTCCCCGACATGTTCAACAAAGCAAATGGGCCACAGTTTATCCAGCAACAAAGCCAGGTGAGATTAGGAGCCATTCTGACAAGCACGAGAGGACAGGAGGAGCGTGTCTGCATTCAAATGTGGTAGCATTCAAATCCAGGCTCAGGAAGCTGCCGCAGAGGGTTTTAACCCTTCTAGTGCTGTGTGCGTTTTTTATTCCAATGACAAGCAATAAACTCAGAACTGTGCAGGCATGAGGAGAGACGCCAGCAGAAGGGGATCACATCACAGGCAGAAGGGACGGGAACCAGTGACAGAACTAAAAAGAATCACTGCATTAATCCTCACAAAGGAGAAACGGGTCTTTTATTACAAGACTTTAGTGCAATGAGTGGGGCGATGGTGCAAGCATAGCACAGGTGTGATCATACAGTCTCATTTAATAGGCTTACCACATCACCCTAAGAGGTTCCCCAACAATCGCGAACCATGAGATGTAGCACACATCAGGTGGATGAATAGTTAGAGCAGTAGAAAACAGAGAAAAACACAAGTGGGAGAAAAAACAGTGTTCACCCATTCAGCATCAAACAATCTTAACCAGCACTCTGGAATCAGTGGACTTACAGCTGGTCGAGTAGGCCTGGCGAGGTTCTTTTCATCTTGTTTTTTGGGAACATTTTCAGGCCGCTGGAGAGGCGATCCTTCAGATTTGGAGGAAGCTTTGAGAGAACAAAAGGAAGCGGCGTCAGTGAGGGGAAACTGGATTGGGCCATGAGAGCTGGCTCTGAAAGGATCTGTGCCCACACAGAAACAGCACAGAACTTAACAGTGTGAGTAGATAGCACAGCATTGTATTGGAGTGTAAAGTAGGGTTAGTGAAATGTAGCTGTGGACAGTACCGGGGGACTCACAGCGTGGCCTGAAGCGGTCCCCAGAACTGGCCTGGGAGCTGGAGTTGGAAGAGCCGGAGGAGCTGCCACTGCCTGGCCGAGGCTGCAGCTTCTCCACCCGGTCCCACAGCGGGCGCTGCTCCACATTACTGCCACGAGGAACAGAGTCTCAATAACAAGCACAGATCACAGTCCATCACCTTCTATAACTACTTAGGAATTTTAACTAAAAGCATAAAATAATATGTATTATTTAATCTGTTACATAACCAAATGACAAATAAAGACATTTCTATACTTTCTATTATATATATTTAAATATATTGTGCAGTTTTGTGCCAACCTGTGTTATTACTGCCAACAGTAGTAATGTTTATATAATACCCGATGTTTTAATGTATGCAACTGCCTTAAAAGCTTAGAAACAACAACACAATACAAACGCAGAAATCTTTTCAGAGGTCTCTTCATACCTGCCAGCGTTCCTCTGTCCACCCTGGTTGCCGGGCTGTGACGGCAGAGGGGACTCTCGACGCGACAGCACCGGAGACCTGGATGTTGTCCTCACTGGTACCTGGGGGACAAAGGAGCAGAGGTCTTCACACCGTGGCAGCTTCATATTCAGCGACGGATGTGTGTGTAACATCTGAATTACAGCTGATCTAAATCTCATAATCTCATAAAGGTGATATCTGCCCTACATTTACTCTGTTTCTTTAAGCAGTGAATTATAAAAACATCTTTTAATCTACAGCTACTGAGTAGTTGGAGGAAGTTGGAGATCCCAGTGATGACAGAGCCTCTCCAACACCAGCACCCCCACCATGAATGAACAGCGTTCAGCTTCAACAACAACAACAAATGAGACCGAACACAACAAGGCGAACACAAACAGACAGGCTGTGGCGAAGCAGCATGATAAGTGATTGACATGAGAGGAAGTAAATGAGGGAGGGAAGAGTCAAGGTCAGGGAGGGAACGGGGGGGCGGCCCTCATCGACTCCTTACCTTAGGAGGAACCTCCTCGCTGCTGGCCTTGTGTTCGGCCCTAGTCTGCGCCTGAGGCTGGTGGAGGGGAAGTTGGGGTTGGGGGTCAGTGCGTGCGGGCGATGGGTGGTGGTGGTGGTGATGGTGGGGATCCTGGGAACGCAGGTGGAGTTGTGCAAAGCTAGAGGTCACGCCGCCGGGCTCGCTGAAGGACTGGGAGCGAGAGACCACGGGCGGAGGAGGAGGAGAGGGGGCGGCGCTGTTGCTGCTTTTTAGAGCAGCCAGGTGGGACCACTGGACCTTTTAGGGGAGTGAGGGAGGGGGGACAGGAGGAAGAGGAAGAGGAGGAAGGAGGGGAGGGGGGGGTGAAACAAGCAGACAACACAGTGAGACATGAGGGAAGATGTGTGTGGCTTTTCACATACATGTGCTTAGATAAATACACATGCATTCAGCAGACAAAGCACAACACGACACGATGATGTGTTTCACTCATGTTAGTAAATGTCAAGTTAAACTACAACCGCTTGTTTTTACACTTTGGATTTTTATGGATTTTGAACTGGGACTTTTATCCAACATAGATCTACACTCCGATGTATTTTCAGAGAAAACATAGTGTTAAGTAAAAGTTAATCAGGTTGCAGTCGTCTGTACACATGTTCCTCCTCAGTGTCCAATTTAAAATACCCAGCATTGTTCCTACAGTTGAACAGTCTCCATAACCATGACCCTGCTTTTGCTTTGCTGTTTGACAAACCTGTGCAGGTGCACACATCCAGCTGTGAGGGAGGAACAGAGCAGAAGGAGATAGAGGAAAAGGACGAGGGAGGAGGAAGGAGTTACCTGAGGCTCCATGGGTCGGTGCATGGCAGAGGCCTCGGAGGAGGGGCCACCATTGGAGAAGGGTTCGGAGGAGCGGGGAGGCAGAGGGGGCTGCTTGGGAGGAGGGGCAATCTGAGGGGAGCCCTGAATGTTCTTACGGTACCGCTCGTCGGCCTGGGATGAGGAATCGTACAGGACAAAGACGGGATGAGGGTCAGGAGAAATATTTCAGTGACTGAACTAAAACTAGAGAAAACCAAAGAGAAGGGAACCGTGATTAAAGGTTCAAAATAACCCAGACAAAGATGAGAAGTGTGCAGAGACACAATAACATGACGCACAGATTTTAAGCTTGAATGAACAGTTTTCAGTTCAGATTAAAATGGTTCCAATCTCCTTGTATTTTCTAATATCACAGCCTCTTGTTTTCATACTCAAACCTTCATATTTGACTGAAATAAGACCAACAATAAAGACATCTGGTGACAATGATATTACACATGCTTGAAGCCCATCTGAGGCAGCCGTACAAACACAGGTATGTGTGGACAGACAGAGGTGGAGACAGGACTCTTTCACACAAACACATCCTTGAATTTGAACAATAAATGGAGGGAAAGGTCGTTGTTAATGACATGGGACAGGTCTGTTGGTGACGGGAGACACCGCCTGGGTGTCCTGCGTGTTAGTTTGGGCCTCAGCCAACCACATGCAATGGCCCAATCCACACACATTCAGAGTCGAAACAACCAACACTGAAGAATTTCACAGGTCGGCCATCCAAGATCAAGAGAAATTCCTAACACTTGTGGTTCTCTGTTCTTCCTTCTGATGAGACTGGATTCAAATCGCCGTAGATGAAAGGGTGAAATTACGTGGACGTTAAAAGAAAATAAAAGCCTATGGAGTCATCTTTATTCTTGCGTGGAAAACAATAAAAATAAATTATTTAAAAACGAGATTAGAAAGATGGAAGAAAAACCGGAATCTAGCTTATTCTTCCAAACCTACAGATTGAGTATTTCTCTTTCTCTTGCTCAACCTGCTCAAAGTGAGAATTAAAACGAAAATATTTCAAACATCCTAATGGTTTTAGTAATCAAAGAGACTAGCAACAGTGCAAGTGAGAGCGAGTGCCAAGAGAGAGCGAAGGAGAACAGCTCTGTTTTATTCAGGACATAAAAAGAGTGGTCGCGAGCCTGTGGTCCAAAACAGAGAACACTAAATGTAACTGTCTGGGTTAAAGAAAACCCTTATTTGTTGCTCGCACCACCTCCATCATCATGGTTACTGAGGCTGCGTGAAGACAAGCAAGAAGAAGCCAGAAAGAGCAGGCAGCGTGGTAGGCAGAGCCGAGGAGGAGGTTCACCTCTCTGATAGGCTGAGGAGGATGACTGACAGGCTCGGCAGGCCTATCGGGCTCCAAACCTTCTGCCTGGGGAGGTTTGGAGTCAGTTGGGGTTTCAGTCTGAGGGGGGCTGGGGCTGGGGGAGGTCTCGGCAGTGTCAGTCTGTTCTGGCACTGCTGCCTGGGATTTAGTGCTGTCTGCAGGGACCGTCTGAAGGGCTCTGGAGGACTCGTGAGCGCCTCTCGCTACAGAAACAACACTGTCGAGGACCTGAGCTTGTGGGGTTGTCGTAAGGGCTCTGTCAGGGGGCAGGGTTGATGTCTGTGGAGGTTTGCTGTGGTCTGAGGGGACTTTGGTCTTGTCGCCAGGCTGCTGTTTGGATTCGTGCTGGAGCGACAGCAGGTAGGCCTGCTCCTGCTGCAGCCGCTTATGGAGTCGCTCGGCCTTGCGCTGCTCCTCGAGCTCCCGCCACTTGAACTCCTATTGCAGAGCGCGGGGTTGATTCAAGGTGGTGAGAAGAGACGAGAGCATTGGCCTGACCAACTTAGGCTAACTAAAAATCAGCGTCAGTGCCATGTTTCAAACCATTTACTGGACACAGGCAGCAGCATTTGTCACCACATTTGCCCACTTTACTCCTCCACATTGAATCTAAAAACATCAAACCTATTGATTGGATGAAAGGAAAAGGATGCACTGACAAAACGTGATACAAGATTAATCATTCACTGAGCTTATGAACTAATGAAGGATCGGTTTCAGTGGTTCACTGAACTCAGATGCAGAAGCTACTGTTATCCTGATCTATGTAAAAGACTTGCTCAAGCATAAGTACTGGCAGCTAAGGCAGGAGGAATAAAACCGTGTTTATGAACTGTGGAAATGATATGTGGTGTGTGTGTGTGTGTGTGTGTGTGTGTGTGACTGACCAGCAGCATGGCCTGTTCACGGAGCAGCTGCTCCTGCAGCATCTCCAGATGTCTCTGCTCCTCCTCCAGCTGACGTCTGATGTACTCCTGCCAATCAAAGCAAAATGTGGTTAGTGGAAATCTAACTAATAAATAAATAAATAAAAATCAAGGATAAAGAAAAAAAAAAAAACACCGAATGCGGCATGTTCTCGGTTTTTTTGAAAACTGTAACAAGGCCGATTCTAAAGCAATCTGTGAGCTTAGCACAGCTCGTGTTGTCTGTGTTTTGGACCTCACTTCATCATCTCTTCCATCACGACGAGCAAATTGTACCTCCTCGCGTGAACAGACAGACCTCCAGTCGAATTTAAAAAGTAATATGCCCGAGTTCGTTCCTTAGTACACCCGTGGTGATTCCTCATTCTGAGGAAAAATATTTTAAACCTGACCTGTTCACGATCGTTCCTTCTCTTCTCGTCCTCGGCCCGCCGGCGTTCCTCCTCCTCTTTACGTCTACGATCCATCTCTTCAATACGCCTCTTCTCCTCTTGCTCACGGCGGCGCTGCTCACGCTCCTGCTGCCTCCTCATCTCACGTTCACGTCGCTGTTGCTATGGGGACAGTAAACAAGAAATGTCAAAACCAAAAGTCAACAAAAACACCATTTTCAGCAGTCTGGTCTTTTGCCAGAATCAGTCTCATCTCCCCGGGTCTCTCATTAGTCCAGGAGATCTGGACTTCCTAAATCCTAGGAAGAAAAAAAAAAGAAAGAATCACCCTACCTCTTCCAGCCGCCTCCTCTGCTCCTTCTGCTGCTCAATGCGTTTCTGCCTCTCGGCCAGTAGTTGGCGCTTGTACTCCTCTTGCTCCCGGAGCTGCTGCTCCTGGAGGAGCTGCTGGCGGCGAAGCGCCTCCGACCGCTCCTTGTTCTCCTGCTGCAGGCGGATGAAGTCGCGGCGCAGAGTTGACTCACCCGGCACATTGACAATGGAGCTGGATGACAGGAGGAATCGAGGTTAGATTAGACTGGGTTCAATTTAAAATGGCTTCGGAAAAGTAGATATACCCGTTTTTAGAAAGTGCTGTGACTACAAGATCACACCTGGGTTCTCCCTCCTGCTCTGGAGGATCCTCTTCCTCCTCTTCGCTGCCACTGTACTCATACTCTGTCTCATCTGCACATGGAAAAATGATTTAGTCACTCGGAGCTTCTCACCACACCTGTGAACCCAGCAGAAACTGGCTCTGGAGACAATATGAGATTATGCATTGTACACAGTGGACATTTACTCTAACAGTCCCACAGAAAAGAGAGGAACTGAGTGGACACACAGAGTCAGACACACCTTTCTCTCCCCTCTTCTTCTTGGTCCGGTCGATGTGGTCTTTGAGCTGTATACGGACTTGCCTCTCGTTGGGCTGGTCTCGGATGAAGGGGTGTTTCAGCAGCTGCTCTGTCGGAGGGCGCTGCGTGTAGTTCTTCACCAGACAGCTCTCAATGAAACTGAAAAACTTTTTGGACCTGCGGGGATTGCAGAGGAGAGGGGGGGAGTCGAGGGACACAAGGACAGAGCACGTCCAGGGATCCTAAGTAAAACAGACATTTCTGCAAACAAGCTCTGATTCCAAATTACCCATCAATCCTAACGACTCTCAGGCCTCTGAAACGCTCTACCGCATGACAACAGCCTCTGGTTTCTCGGTCTAAATTGAGGTTTATGCACATGGACAGGCAGAATGAAGCTTTCATTGCATATACACCATGAAACCTCTGAAATATGAGGCGCAGCACAATGAAATTATCATCATCATTGCACCTGCTGCTGTTAAGAGTTAGGCTCCCTTTTAATTTCACTGAAAACTGAAATGACAACAGCAAAACAGTCCATTATTTTATGCAAAAAGGACTTAGAATAATGTAGCGTCCACCCTTATACCCGTTACATGTTATGCTCTGTTTTTTTAAAGGAAACGTTAAAGTGTTTAAAATTCCAAATTCATCATTCGTCAAGAGTGAAAGGTTTGATTTCTTTTTTCTGCAGCGCCTGCATCCAGAGCAGCGCTGCAGAGTGTGCCAGGAGAGGCTGAGTCTGCCAGAGAAGGTGTACCACAGATGTTCAGCTCAGCAGCAAAGCACAGAGGAAAGGCTGAGCTCAGGATTCAAGCTTCTGGTCTGAGGTCACAGATAAAAATCTAAATGTGCAAGAGTACACACGAAGAAGCCAAGTAGGAAGTCTACACATAAAATATCATGGACTGACTTTATATATAAGGATTTATCAGGGCGCAAACAAGATTGGAAAGGATAGAAACCCTCATACATCCTCTCCCAGTGGTACTCACCATTTTTTAGATTTGAGCCGAGGAGGAGGGTTTCTCGGAATGAGGAAGAGCGCACGCATGGGGTGCATGTCACAAAGAGCTGGAGGAAGAGGCACACATGCATCAGTAAGGATTTAAGAGACCGAATCGACACGAAAACACGAACAGTACTAAAGACTCACGTGGTGCTCCTTCAGCCATTTCAATAGCTGTGATACCACAAGACCACAGATCACTCTGCAAGAGAAGATGACGCCCGTTAACCAAAACCACAACAGGCACACGTGCTCTGACAAATCAAGACACTCACAGGTACAATACACCTGCTTAACACAAATACACAATGTCCCGTTTCGACTGCTGGAGACTTCTGTGGAGGCTCTTACTCTGTAATCGTACGTAGCATCTGGGTTCTCATCACAAGCAATGACCTCGGGGGCCATCCAGTAAGGAGTCCCAATGAAGGTGTTTCTCCTCCCCACTGTCCGATCCAGCTGAGCACTCACACCAAAGTCCACTGGAGAGAGCAATGAGAGTAGCGAAGGTCAGCAATGTGCTGTAGGTTCGTGTTCTTAGACTGAACTGTAATTAAAATTCATTTCCGGAGAAGAAGGGCTGGAGATTAACTTTGATTTTTGCGTATAAAAAACTTAGGGTCTGTGCTGCCCTCACCCAGTTTGACTTCAGCGTTCTCTGTCAGTAAGACGTTCTGGCCCTTGATGTCACGGTGGATGACGTGGTGGGCATGTAAGTGGGCCAGGCCCTGAGGAGGTGAGACAGACATGGACATGAGTGGGAGAGGAGAGGAGAAGGAGAAGAAGGAGGAGAGGAGGAGGAAGAGGAGAAGGAGCTCACTCTGAGGATCTCTCTGGAGATGTAGGCGATCCAGTCTTCCTTAAGCTGGTTCCCCTTGGTGTTCTTCACCAGGTCCGTAATCGAACCAGCTCCACAGAACTCCATCACCAACTACACAGCAAATATAAAATATGAAACATCAGAGGACAAGTCAATGACACCTGAACAAACGGTAACAACTTTTTAATCCATGACCCTGCCTGATGTAAAGAGACCTGGTATTAACCAGAAGGTTTGTGAGAAAAGATAAACAGGAGATACAGAACCTAAGAACGGCTGCTGCATGTTTTCCCTTCGCATTCTTCTTACTCTGGATGGGTTTGAGGACTTACCCATAGCTGGTCATCGTGTCCTGGGGGGCTCTTCTTAATGAAAGCACCATAGTACGTGGCTATGTTTCTGTGGTGGGAATACTTCTTCAGCATATTGATCTCCAGTTTAATTTCCTCCTCTTCATCCTGGAGACACACACACACACACACAAACAAGTTAAAAAGGAGGGTGTTTTCCCTCACTTTGGAAAATCTTAATGATGAAATGCAATAATCACTGTGTGGACATCGGCATTTAATCATCATCTGGCCTTGAGTGACATTTCACTTCACATACAAGTCAGTTCACTTCCATATTTAGGGTCATAGCAAGTGTCAAGCTATGTGGCAACGCCCTGATGCGGTTTTAGTTCAGCCTGGCCAAGCCTTATTCATGTCTCAGGACTACTTAACAATGCAGTATGAGTCGCTCATGTACTGGCAAATGAGTCCTTTGTTTGGGGATTAATGATGCATGAGTGAGTCTCACTGTGAGTTCATGTGTACAGTAGCCATCATCATTAATCCCTTGAGAAATCAGTGGGTTTCTCTAGAGTCTAACAAAACTCAACCATCAGCCAGATGTAGCTCTCACACCACGTTTAGTCTCTGCTGGAGATGGCCTTCAGTGCGAGTAACGGGAGTGAACCTGTTCGGCGTCACGTCTTTCACAAAAGGTCATAACTAGCTGCAGCGCGAACCCCCTGCTCGCACCCAGTCGCATCTTGACAATGATTAACAGTGACGCACTAATTGAACACATGCAGGCCCGCAACTGGTTTGCTTTATGGTTACATGGCCTCTCCTCTCCTATGTATAGTATTATCACTGCACACTACAATGTGGGGGTTTGACTCTTTACATTATCTGGGATTTTATTTCAATTATCACCAGGTTACACAAGCACCAAAACACAGAGGAAGGGAAGCTGTGTGTGCATGTTACCACATTGTTTAGTGTGTTTTGCATCACCCATAGCAAAATGGCAGTTATCCGTCTCTGCAGACGGCCATGCTGCTGCTGCATGACTCGTTTCAGTTGACGTAAGCCTTTCTGTTGTGTGCACCCCCCACTCTAACCCTCCCTTCCTCATCTACCCCCTTTCTGCTGTGCAGCTGTTGGATTATCGCACTCCCGACTGTGAAAGCCTCGCTGCCACAGGTCACATGGTGAGGGAGAGACCGACACAATCATATGGTGATGTGTGTCAGACAGAGAGAGACAGAGACGAGGAGGAGTGGAGCTTTGGTCAATTGGTGGCGCAAAACAATATGTCGGCATATAACACACACACACACACACACACACAAAAGAGGTTATTAATCTGATACGTTTTTAGAATCGTCATGGACGATTTTATAGAAAAATTCTGTCCAAAACAGAGGATTGGAAAATGCTTTTAATATATAACAAAACAGAGCCTGAACGCAGAGAGGCATTTTTAGCTTCAGGCCTGTATGGCGGTGGAGAAGAGGAGTGGAGCGCTTGGATTTGAGAATGTGGGTCACAGTAACACTGGACAGGCCAGCATGCCTGTGGATGAGCTCTACAGCCAGGAGAGAGTTTAACACAGCCTCACTGAAACAGCAATCATCAGGTAGCAGTGAGCAGTTGATATGTTATGACGGCTGTCTGGGACGTTTACTAGCACAAGCTCTGTCCCAAGGTGCACTGCTTTAAATATACACACAGACCTGTGGCAAGTTAAAGGAAAACCAACATTAAGTGTGTGTGTACTTAGTGTTTAGATGAGGGTGAGGGAGAGCTTCACAACACGTGTTGAAGCAGGTCTACATAGGGTCAACCTGTTTCACAGCACAGGTACAGAACAGGAAACTGCTTTCTATTAATCAGAATCACTGTTGCCTGTAAGGTCTTATGTATTTAGCAGGCACACCTGGTCTACATCACCCAGAACAGGAAACAGTTGGGCAATATGCTCTATACTTGTTATACATGACAAATCAGTCAAGTGTATAACTGTGACTCATCATGAGGTGTATGTGAGGAGTGGCAGCAGACATGTCAGGGCATACAGGCTATCAGCTGCTGCGTCACTTTCCTCTATCAGGCTCATGATGGTCACAGCGTCGGGGAACAATAGGAATATGTGTAAATGTGTCCCGATAAGGGTCGCGAGGCGCTGGTGAAATTTAGCTGATGACTTTAGTCCCCCCAAGGAAAAGATGAACTCAAGGCCCCCTAAGTGGAACCCATTCACCAGGCTCCAGAATCCACCAGCAAGGCCTGTTATTGTAAATGTGTGTGCACACAGTGTGATTACGCCCATACTCCTCCCTCATTATTATGGCCGTGTGGGTGGTTGGCCCTGCTGGCCTTCGCTGCTACTCTGAAACCCTCTGCTTTGGGTTTCTGCATATGTGCATGTGTGGTTGTGTGCCTCCTCTCATGTGCAGACGGGACCTCCCACGGCTGAGGGCAGCCCGCTGGCCGCTAAATGACGCACTTCACTCAAAAGCATCGTGTTGCCTGTGCCCTTCCCCTGCTGTTTATTACGGGGGGCAGGGACTCGTTAAAGAGCACGGCATTTTCTTCTCAAAAACATTGAGACGTCACACGTGATGGAATGTCTACAGATTTCAATGTTAACCAGACGATATGAGCAAAGACTCAAATAAATCCGGGTTCACTGTGTCCAAAGAGCGTCTAACTTTCACTTCTGATTACTTAACTGACTTTCAGTACACCAGTGTTTGGAATATAATGGCTCTGGAAAGACTGGAAAAACACCACAGCATACATGTGAAACCTGTAACCAGAGCGTGACTGAAATGTTGTGTCTTAGTCACGAACAGGAAAACGCAACTGGTTTTCATTTTCTGTCAAGCAGGACGTTTCATATCACAGTATGGCGTGCCTTTATTTCCTTATGACTCTGCAGCCTCTGCAGAGTGACGGCTGCACATGCTTGCACTGTGATGTCAAAGCTGAAACAATATATAGGTCAGCCTTACCTCCGTGACGTCCATGACCTTGATGGCAGCCAGCTGTCCCGTCTTGACGTGTCGTCCCTGTGAAGAAACAAAACAGAGGTGAGCGTTCACACTCCACATGGCAAACTCAGTGTGCTCTTATTAGCTGTCAACAGGATGATGATTAATGAACTAAGGAAGCTTGTGCACATGTAACTGCCTGAAACAGAGTGTAGATATTTTTACTACGTTACAGATTAATCGACTACAGTCTCAAGGCACATGGATCCTACAGATAACATAAACTTAGTATATGCAGTACACACCACAGACAAACATGTTATTCCCAGGCTACACGGACCCAACATTCCCAGACTTCTCTGCTCTCCTAACACCCCACTGCCAGTCCTTACATAAACAAAGGACCGAAATAGAGGCCTGTCGAAAAGCTCCCTCCCACCCCCGACTCTGAGAGGAGATAAAACATGGGACATTTTTGGGAGCTGGCCCACATGGGTACGGGTATTCCCCTTCATCCCTCAGTGACACTGAGTCTCTCGACTGTATCAGACGCACATTCATCAACACGCTGCACGGCCGCAGAATGAGGACACACAACTGTACACTCTTGCCAACTCAGTCACATATAACACCATCATCATCGTCATCATCATCTTAGCCAGTGCATTCCATAGTCGATTGAAACTGTATGGGTTATGACAATAAAAGCCATGCAGGCTTAGGGGCCCTCTCTTTTCAATGGACAGGAGAGGTGGATAACAGGGACACTTTACACTGCCTTTAATCCTCTTCACTTTGATCGCAGGGGTCGCCGACATTCTGGGAAGCAACAGTATTTAAAGTCATCAAGCCCACACCCACAAAGCCAGGTGGAGACGCTGCACCTGTAGAGGTTAAATGGTGTTTTAATGTTCATATAAGAGGATCGGTTTCTCTTTTCCAGTCAACCCACCTTGACTGGCACTTCAGCCAACTCTCACTTTAATACTACATTGAGACGAGGCTTGATTTGATCCAAGGACGTAGTCACAGAGGGGCCATCCAGATAACTCACTAACAAGGCCATCAATCTCTCTTTTTGGCTGTTGATAAACCAAAGCTGTCAGTTCTTACAATTTTACAGCTGACAGTGCCTTGATAAATGTGTGTAAACCTATGACGCTCTATCAAAAATGTCTGTTTACATTGGGTTTATTGATGATTTAAAGACTTGGTTTTGGAATAAACCCTGGGAGGTGAGGATATGAATGTGCACAGTGTTTTTTTGCTACGATTCCTTCTCTGTGAGCCTGAAGGATTTATGGTCATATAAACCCAAACGTCTATCAGCTTCTGGGTGGAGATAGGGTTATCTAGGCCACAAGGTTATTGCATTTTGACACCACAAAACAGCGGAGGTTACGCAACATTAGTAATGAGATGAGTGCCTGGTTCACACACAAGTTCCCTGGCATGCTTTTATCCCCTCCCACCATCCATCCATAGTCCTTGAAATAAAGAAAACACTGAGCGTGTACTTTAGGGTTGACACTGACATTACACTGCATTACAAATGATGTGAATCAGCACAAACTGAACAGGCAGACACAGACCCTTGAGCCTGGATGGGTCAGTCACAGGAGGGCTGCGGTTTGGCCCTGAAGGGCCCCTTGCAGCAGCCCACTAGGCGTGGCTGTGGAGGGGTTATCTGAGGCACCGAGCTATCACTCAGCCCTCCCTGGCCTCCATCTCCACTCCTCCATCACAGCTCCTCTTAACCATGGCCAGATGTGCTGCTGGCCTCCCTCCAGCTCAGCACTAAACCACTGACTGACTTACTGCCTACAGAGCCAGAGACATCATGCTAAAATCTACCCTAAAACAAAATGCTCTGTTCTAAGAGGGCTCAATTAACAACGCTGTGGAGAAATCTCACTCAACGCTAGAAACTCAATAAGCGCTGACATAAGGGGCGAGTAGAAACTGAATTTTCCCATCAAGTGAACGTTATTTCACAAGCATGTGCAAACTAGAGACGATGCCAGTTAAAGAAAACACACTTCAGGTGCTGTCACAACGTCCACAACCTTTCACCGTGATTAAAAACAGTCATCCTGGGAAACCAGCGATTCGTGTTTTAGGGTGGATTTCCACTTAACAGAAGTGAGCAGTAATGCTCAGCAGTATCGTTAGTGGTCTGCCCACAGAGTCAGGGTGGACAAAGGGGGAGTACAGTTTCCCATACGCTTTTCTACAGGGCCCGTATCCACTGCATCCTGATTGTGCAGAACACAATGAGCCTCTCCCTCCCTACATCTTTCACATTAATGCATGATCAATCACACTTAGCAACCATTTCAAAACCCTGGCTGGCTTTCCAACCAGGTCAACCTATGCTGCCATTGCACAACAGAGTGCTTCAGTTGAGCAACATGCTTTCTAACTACCCATGCAGGTGCAAAACAAACTTGCTTTCATATTGTTGGTTCACACAGCGAGGGAGGGGGAGAACTGCTGGGTGCCACGGTTTGGTTTTTCAAAAGGTCTCTGGTGAAAGTGTGTGTGTGTGTGTGTGTGTGTGTGTTAATAGTGAGGCGGTATAGCTGGCAGAGCTGTGGTAATGAGGGATGGATGACCTCCCCCCGACACACAGGGGTGTGAAGATGTGAGGTGACACTTGAACTGGCACAGTGAGCAGGTAGGTAGACGGAAGGTGATAAACAGGCAGGTCATAACCTCAGGAAGCTTTCGGACAGAAGCAGCAGCTCAGAACATATAAACACAAAACCACCTTAAGACGTGCTTACAAACACACATGCACACTTCACACACATCGGATGAATGCCGGGGAAAGAAATTATCTATCAGCAGTAAGCAGCAGCACATGACATACAGGGCTGTGCCTTGCCCCTGCCTCCCTGGACTCTACCACTTTATACTGCTGCTGCATACCAGCATACTGACCCAATTCTCTCTCATACACACAGACACACACTTAGCCTCAGCCCTGCTGCCTCCACTCCAGGAGGAGGCTGACGGAGAGAAACGGTGATGTGAGTGGAGAGGGGGATAAAAGACAGAGAGCGAGTGAAAAGATGAGGAGGGAAACTGCGACAGGGGACGAATGAGACCAAGAAAATGCACAAGTGTGAAGGGGAAGTGCACACGAAAAGCTGAATAAGAGTCTGGAGCTGCAGCCCGGTTTGATGCGACTGTACATCTATTGATCAGAGTGCAGCACTTGGCTGCTGTAAGGGATCAAAGATGCTTGGTGGACCCTCTCCTCATTACAAAACTGTAATTAACAACATTTCAACAACACTTGTCAAAAAATGTCAATAACCAAACGCAGAAAATGATATTTTTGATGACTATGTCTGCTTGAGAAAATATCCTCAGCCCCGGTGGATGGGTTTGCTTCGGAAATGGTTTTCAAATGTATGCGGTGCGAATGGAAGCAAGCTGCGTGGGGAATTTACTCTGGAGAAAATCCCATCCCTGATGTGGACTGAGGTGTGTCCATTACATGAGAGGATCCATTTGTCCCCAGAACATTAGAACAAGAGATTTCTTAAGGACTTCTCCAGCCTCTTAAGAGTGTATCTATACACACAAACACACACTCACACAGAGGCGCAAACACAGAGAGTTCTGTTCAGGCAGCATGGCCAGTCAGGGGACGCCGCGGGTCTTGTGACACCATTAAGGAGAGACGAGGACAAAAGAGACGCACACTGTGTCAGCTAGAGAGGATGAAGAGCGGAGGAGTGTGTGTGTGTCTCACGTTCGCCGCTTTAACTTGAGCTAGAAATGCATCAGTATTCAAAAAGCACACAGATGAATGTACTTACATGCCTGCATGTTAACACAGTGTGTGAGAGTGAGTGTGACACAATACGGGACCCCGGCCCCCGCTGCAGGATGGGTGACACATTCAACACCCCCGAATTCTGACCTGGAGCTAAACAGCCAATGAGCATGCAGGCTCCCAGGACCTTTACCAGTGAGCCCCATACAAGTCATTCATTAGATAAGCAGGCAGGCCCTCCACTGCTAAAGGTCCACAAATGGCATCTAATCCTCTGCTCTGAAAGCAAAGGGGCTTTATTCCTACATACTAAATGAGAATCAAAACTATTTTTGATAGATCCTACAATGATTTTTATTTTTTATTTCTATTTCTGTTATCCTGTAATATAATCGAGACTCTGACACAAACTGTGGTAAAAGCTCTGGTTCTTCTGCAGGACAACAAGTCTGGATACCCTGCAGGCAGTCGCACAGGGGTCAATGAGGATTTACCCCCTGTGTGGTGAGCTGATGCACCTACAGAGCATCTTCATCCTCCTCCTCACTCATCTGAAGTGCAGCCGGGATCATCTTTCACTTGTTTGCTGACTGTGTAAAGATTCCAGCACCAGCCTGTTTTATAAAACCCACAATCTTCAATCTCTTAAAGTTCTGAACAAACATTCAAAGCACCTTGTTGCATTTACCACTGACAGCCAGTGCCCTGAGGTAAGCACCAGTCTCGCCCAGCACCATATGGCACTGGTAGGCATTTAACAGATTGCACGAGAGGTTCCACTCCCTCTTCAGCAGCAGCTCCCACCCCGTGTGCCCGTCAGGCGTAGCTCGCCCCCTGAGGACAGAGCTTCTTATCCTGAGGGCAGGGGCGAGGCTGCCACTAAGGTTGTGGGGCGGGGGGATGGAGGACAGAGATGGGAAAGGGGGAGCTGCTGAGCTTCAGCCACATAACCTTGCTGATGATTGTCAGCGAGTGCTGGCACCGCACCAGAGAGACCCCTCTGCATCCAGTCAATCCAATTCACCATAGATTTTAACCACTGGATGAACACACATGCGTGCACATGAAGCACACAGACGTGACAGTATGAAAACACTGGTGGGCACAGCCTTGGCACACCCAGTGGATGCATAGCAGGCAGGGAGGCAGGTCAGCGGGGGCTCTGGTGCCTCAGGCCTGACTATATATGGCCATTCTGTAGAGCAGAGGGAATCTTCCCTGCATACCACGCACAATTTGAGGAATGATGTCTTCTTCTATGTTATCATTACTCCCTCTTCTTTTAATCCCTATATCCAGAGTGAGGCACCTGAGATGGTCGACTGGGCCAGCTGGTCCGGGGCCAACTGATAAAGAGTGACGGAGGGGGGAGAAACTCAGAGAGAATCTCTTTGTGCCGTGCAAGAGCAGCTCTTTAAAAGAGTCTCGATACAAATGCATGATTTTAAAATAACTAACGACTTCAGACCGACTGTGCACGGCAGACTTATCCAGTGTAATTCATCCAGCGAACAGTTAGTTACTACTAACACGAATTCACCGCTGACATGGTCCACTCGCTGGGTTATGGTGTAAGAAAGCGAGCACTAATGGCAAGTGCAGAATTTGGCTGCACATGTAACGTGAGGGATTAAGGTCTTGCAGCTAAGGAATTCAAAATGCAACCCTGCAATAGCATTTTACTGGAAAAAAATCAAAATAATATGGTAATGTGACAATAAATTCTCTTTATAGCCTAGTTTTCAGCACAAGTATATGACCACAAACTGATTAATCACTTTGGAGATACACAAGTGAGTTCAATCTGCTTATAGATCCCGGCTTCCATTCCTATCAACCAGCTGGCTGAAGCAAAATCAAGTGATTTAAAAAAGGGCTTTTTAAGCGATAACGTAATTTTCATTATGGCCGCCAGTCAAATTCTGCTGTGCTGTGTTTTCAGAAGTTCACTGTAATCTGGCACCCCTCCAGGGGCAACGGCTGCCCTCTTGGCACAGAGCGTAGCTGGAGAGCCAGCAGCACAGCATGGCCACAAGAACCTTGACATGGCATTTCAGGTCTTAGAGTGCAGCTCCGTTCTTTAATTTTCTGGGATAAAATGTGAAGCCTGAAAGTAGCAGACAAACATAAATAGGTTTATAGGTCTTCATCGCAGTAGGTATTGTTTGACTCTTTTCAGTACTACTGCCAAATTTATAATAGCTGAGTACCAACACCAAAATAATACTTTATTTTTCAATAAGACACTTTTTTCCATTTAACAAAAGAACTCAAAAGTTCTCAGACGATAAATGTTTAAACACAATAGGTCTGTGTAATTAAATACAGCCTAAACTTGCCAAATTATGACTTAAATCAGGAACTATTTGATCAAAAACCAAATGAACAAGGCAACAGATCTGAGCTGATACTCAAAGCCAGCATTCGCTGCTTGACAGGTCAGAGAGAAGCATGAGCATTTATCATTTCACTTTTAATTCAATATAAGACCAGACATTCAGCTTCCTATAGTCTGCCTTAAATAACAAAAAAAAAAGTCTCAAAGGAATCAAAAGTCAAAGAGTAAAGAAGCCTGGTCACATTGTGTTATCTTAACAGAGCCTTGCAAACTGTGACCAAGTGCTCGACAAAGCAGAAAAAGCCTCAGAGGGAGAAGAAACTCCACCCCGTTTTCAGTTGGGGGGCTGTTGTGATTATTCAGTCGGTTGGCGTTAGAAATCCTGCAGACAAACACCTCCTTTCTGTGGATCCAACTGACTGACTGACCGATAGACCCAAAGAGAGTGAGGACACAAACTCAGCTTTGTGAGAGCGGTGGGCAGGTTCTGTCTGGAACTGGACAGCTGCTCCTCTACCAGTTGCAGCCACCCTCCACCCCCTCTACTGCCACGCTCCTACTGCACGTGCTCACAGGCCACATGCTCGACCGGTTAACATGACAGGCAACGCACTGATCGACAGCTGATCAGCAGTAAGCTGCTGCAGCTAGCCTCAGTTATTAGGCGACAGTGAGTGATGATTTCACTATAGACAGTTTGGCTTATCTCGCGCAGGCTGTTACGACCATGTCTTTGTGTCAACTGCAGGCTAATCTGACAGACCTCTCTGGTACAAGCTCCATTCCCACACAGCAGCACTCGCAAATAGAATTAACACTGGACAGCGAACAGAGCGAGAGATTAAAGGGACAAAAAGAGGGAGAAGCGGTAATTCTCTGTCCCATACGCCCGGCTCAAAACCATCACACTTCCTAATGACAATCATCCGCTCTTTCTCTCTTCACTGCACAAGGCTGACTTCAGGTGCGGAGATGATATGAGCACACGCATGCAGATGGGTTTGCTGTGTGAGCAGAGGCGGGGGAGATCCTGGGAGTTCAGTGCACTGGGGGATTGAATGCAGGTCACTGGAGCACTGTGGGCTGTTAGAATTAAATACTCAGCTTAGCTCGCTGCTTAGCGCACAAGCAAATTGATGTTTTTTTTTGGCTAGCCTGCTACTACTAGCCTATTAACAGCCTGTGCTGTGCTTAGCAATCCACTGCACCGCTGCGCTTTACAAATCTTAACGCAACATATATAGAAATAAGCAGTAAAATGGAGCCTCCACTGTCTCCCTAGCTGCAACAATAACAAGAAAGCAGGGCCCATTATAACGTTAGCCAAGGACAGAAGACTCTTCCAATCCAAGGCCAACCCTCCACCAAACACAACAACCACATCTTTGACTTGAACACGAAGTCTGCTGTGTCTTCTCCCTCCTTGGAAATGTCTTTCAACAGCCGCAATGTTAATTTTCAACAGAGAAATGTGACACCAGGAGCAGATGGCCCAGAGAGTGGGATTCCCATCCACTGAACCAGAAAAGTCCTGATTTAAACAGGATATGAATTTTGGTTTAGTAAAAAAAAAAAAAAAAGAAAAAAGAAAAGATGAAGGAGCTGCAGACAGAAACAGAAAGGTGAGGTCAGAAGGATTAGTCTCATGACAGATACTGTTTCTCCATCCTTGCCTCCTCACCTGCTTCTCAGGAAGACAGGTGATGTAAGACCGGTGATGCATCAGACTGCAGACTGTCTGATTCACTCTTTACACACACACACTTCAGCACTGAACAGTTAACAGGCTCTGATCAGACGGATGCCAAAACAAATCACTCTAACATTACACCTCTGTTTGTTTCAGCCTAACCACGGGTGGTGTAGTCTGATATCATCATCTACATCTCAGCTGTCCTTTTAATGTCAGTTCCTTTGTTTCCAGACTTGATAAAGGAGGAGAAAAAAAAAAACATTGGCTGTGCTGAGCCTCCACTGTGAAAACAGGACAGGCCATGCACTGCGCCTCCCACCAACCTTGTATACTTGTCCATAGGTGCCATTTCCAACTACCTCCACCAATTCAAATATCCCAGCTGGATCCTGAAAAGAGAAAGACAGAAATGCGTTTCAGATTAAACAGAAAAACGACGTTAATGTGTGTGATTTATAAACAACACTGCCCCACGGTGAGCCAGCTGTTGCGCCCTGGTCTACCCTACATGCCAAATGCATCTCGAACAAAGGAAAACCAGACACTGGCAACACCTCGCTACGGCTCAGCGGTCATTTTCAGCACTTCAGCTCTAACGAGAAGAGACACCGGAGAGCAGGTTAAAACTTGCACACATTAGCCGTACCGTGGGCCGTGTGTTTTTATCGAGCAGCGTGAAATAAAACACAGCAAAACAAGCAAAGAAAAAACACATCGGCTCGGTTCGGCAGCACTCACCCGCAACGAAGCCAAGTCTATGTCTACTAGACTTTTAGCTGGAGAGTCGTTCGCCATCTTTCAAACAAAAGCCGAGCTTTCCTGTGCGTTCACAAAAAAATGTCCGCTGCTGTATCATTTGCGGGCTCTTCGGCGGATAAATGAGACGGAGGCCGTCGCGTATTCCTCCCTGTGGAATCCGCTTCTTGGCAGTGAACGCTGGGGTCTCGCTACTCCATAATGAGGTGGCAGCAGCGGGCTCCCTGTCCGCTCTCTCCCAGCTTGTGCCGCTGGCGTCAAGCTAGCACGAAAACGTAGCCTTCCGCTAAAGACTTTCAACATAAAAGCCTCCCGTTCCAAATGAGATACGTATCGTGACTTTGAAAGAAGAATTAAAAGCAAATAAAAAAAAAACAAAAAAACATTGTTATTGTTTTTCTTCCTTCCTTAGCTTATATTTAGAGCCTTAGGCATGTATCTCACCAAAGTAGTAAAATAAGCAAAAGTAGAAATACCAAAGAGTAAAAATACTCCTTTCGAAATTTTATTTAAAGAGATCAACACGAAGTTGCCAAACTGTTCTGTCGCTCTGAGCGTGCACAAGTCCAAACCCCTCTCATGTTCATAGTGAAATTGGATGATTTCCGTTTTCACGCTGCCAGCTTCTGTCCAGCTTGACGCAGCTTTGATAACGAACCGCACAAACACAGGAAGCTGGTCGGCTCCACACCGAAAGAAAAGGGCTGGGCCTTAATATATCAAGCATGGATTATTTTTTTTTAATGCACTATTGCTTCCTGGCTCTACACTCAAACATCAACCTCCATATTAGAATATAAACAATTCATACATGCAGCGAGGCAGGTGAGATCAATGGAGGCAGACAGGAGAGGACCCCCCACCATACAGCATCTTCATGGACATGCGCATGTGAGACTTCACTGTCAATATTGGTAATCATGGGTGTGGCAAGTGAGCAATCTGAGGGCTGATGCTGTGTATGTTAGAGCTGTGGACTCCAAAGTGGAGTCTAAGTAGAAGCCTGGGACATGAAGAACAAATGAAATGGTTTTATTTCATCATTGCTGAAGCCAAAGGTGTAATTCTGCCTTTTAAAATAATAAACTAGTGATATACAGCTAACTAATCTTTTATCACAAGATGTTTTTCATTATTTTGTCAGTGGTGAGTTGCCAGCGTTAGTTTTCAGGGTCTGACAGAAATGATGTCTTTAATAAGAAGAAATGTGTTAGAGCTCAGTCCAAACAGGACTGTATCCTGCCCGAGTTGCAGCCTCAGCTTCCCATCATGGCAAATCAATGTACAGAGTGCTGAATTCTTAAAAGGCCTGTCAGGAGTGCACCCAACCGTATAGTGCTATGTAGAATAATATACACTAAATGCTGAAAGGGCTTTTTAAAACATACAGGCAATCCCCAGGATTTTACAACCCTAACAATACCAAAACAGGAGACAATATGTTAGTACTGGACAGGACAAATGTTCAGCTGCAATGTTTCAGTTATTCATCACAACTCCACAGTGAAACGTTCAAACAGACAAAGCCGATCTGTTGGTTAAACAAACTTCAACTCAATATTCAAATGACGCGGCAAGACTAACCAGTTGGGCAAGATGGGAGAGGAAGCCTAGCAGCAGAGAGAAACACACACACATGCGAGCATGCAAGCACAAAGCCGTAACACTCAAGGTTATACTGAAAACACTTAACTAACGCGTAAGCTCCTGTAAATCAACTTAAATCTATCTGCCTGGACGGATGACACTGATAAGGTTCATCCCTTTCACTCCCCACTGGTTTGGCACGTTTGCTGCTGACACATGGTTATAAAGTCACTGTTTTGCCCTTATTCCCAAGGGTTCAACAGGGTTTGAGGTAAGTAAGCAGTCAAAATTTAAATGGTTTACTGCCACCTTGTGGATATTTGGTAGTAATGCAGCAAGAGGTCCCATTAAATATACAGGACCTAATAGGATGAAACAATTAAAATAATTTCTGAGCACTAAACCTGAATTCAGGAAAAATGTGTGGCAAGACACACAAAAAAGTTAAAACTGACATGTGAGCTCATAACAAAACGTGAAAGCAGCATAGAAAGAGCACTTTTATTTCACATAGAACTTTATTACTAACTAGTGTTGTCTTTGATCACAACCACCTGTCCAAAAGGTCAGCAGGTGGCTGCATGGAGGCAGTACTGTCTTACAACTGAGACACTTTTTGTGCCGCTAGTCAGCAAGTTAATAATATTATAAATAGCAACATGTAATACAAATGTGAGTTGCAAATTATGTTAAGAACATTTACACAGTACATTTCTGATAGAAAAATGATCCTTTAAAATCCAGTGCCAACTTTCTTACAACAACCCAGCGCCGTTCGACAAGGCAGAGCAACCAGAGCAATGGTGACAGTATGGATCAGAACATGACCAGGGTCTTCGTTTCAGTGTTTAAGTTCATTTTTTTTTACCACTCTGATGCTATTTTGTGACATTTGAAGAGTAATTTACTGTCTTTCAAGACAACAATGTACCTTGCATAAAGCAAAAATAATATATAATAATATAAAAAGTTGACGCTGATTTGTAGCTCATAAAAACATCGATGGAAAATGGTCACGAAAATGTCCAGTTTGTCTGTTATATTTTTGCTTCTCACTCTCTTTGTCCAAAAATTGTAGCATCCCTGATACAGACTATCTTCGTTTATGTCTAGCATGATAGCAAGAAGTACAGAAAAGACACATCTGACACAACGTCAAAACGCATAGCATTGTTCGTAGATTTCGCTGACAGGATGAATCTTTGAAACAGGTGATCCATACAGTGCAATATAATAGCTACATTACAGGGTAACGGGCCTGCATCCCTGGCATTACAGAGTACACCTCTCTGACATACAATTCAGTCAAAAACATTAAATATAAGATAATAAATGTGATCTCCATTTAACCTGGACCTGTATTTGATATTTATATTGACCTCTGTCCACATAAAGTGGTAAATTCTGCAGCTTCTATCACTGCTGAGACATTATGTGACTGTGTTGCCTGCACAAACATCCCATCTTTTGCAGCAACACTTCCTTCCTCTCCACTGTATGTACCGTACGTTCATCAGTTACAGCTCCCGTCTCCATTATAGCACTGTTATATATTTGAATATCAGGCAGCACTTTTTCAGTGATTGCTAACATAGCCAACATCGCAACAACCTGTCACTTATACCAACAAAAGTGACTAAAATAAGAACAAAGATTACAGTGTGCCATCTACTGCATACAAGTCGTTCAGGTTTGCCAGTTTTATGGCACACAGTCAGCTACGATACACCTCAGTCTCAGTAAACCAAAGATGTTGAGGAGTTTATATGAAAACATGTAATTTAGTCGGTGTTAATCATTTTAGTTCAGTAGAAAGTCTGGGCTCGGGTAACCAAACAGCTGGAAGTCTCCCTGGTAACGTGCGTAGAGACGCCTGATGTCTCGCTTGCTGATGCCTGAGAAGTAGTGCTCCACCTTGGTCCTGTTGTAGCGCGTGATGCCTGGAGGAATGGCCGGGTAGGACACCAGCTGGTCGATGCCTGCTGCTCTGAGGATGTGTGGGGCATCTTGTTCCAGTGTCTCGTGGTGGCCAACCACGCTGTAGTGTATTTCACACGGTGCGCACAACTCTGCGTAAGTCACCCAGTGAATAATGTGCTCACCGAACTGTCGGTCCAGGCGACGACGACCCTCTACGTCACCCAAGTAACGGACAAAATCCTCAAAGTGCAGGCCAGAGGCAGCGAGGTTGCTGTCACGGTGGCTCTTGCGGTATTTACGGATGATGGCTGGAGCGATGTCATGCTTGTACCAAGGCTCGAAGCGTGGGTTCTTCACAAACTTGTCCTTGAATGCAGAAATCAGGCGCTCAAAGGGATCTCTCACAATGAAAAACTTAAAGTAGGTATTTAATCTGTTGAGGAAAAGAGAGAATGAAAATTTTCATTATCAGCTGTATTGTCACAGCAGGTAACAGGCACTTCTAAATTCTTGCGCGTATGAGCGTATGTATGAGCGTCTTTAAGTATCATACTCATCCTTTGTTTTGAGGACATCCACTGTAGCCACGAGCACATCCCACTACCCGGCCCAGACAAGTCCACACTTATCACACTGACTCTAAACTAACCTGTGAGTTATTTCCTGCGGCGTGAGCGACGAGAGGCGGGGCAGGCCGTTTTTCTCATGGTCGTGAACAAGGTTTTCTGGGATCTCCTCCACGGCAGAGAATGCTCCTGCCAACAACATTATAGATCATCAACTTAACCTTAACTTAACCTCCCAAAATCACAGCTGGTGTTCATCAGCCATTCCTCATCATTATAGTAAACACGAGCATTGTTATTACCTTCATCCAGTCCACACTTACCATTGAGCACAATGAGGACCTTCTTCCACTGTGTGTTGCCCACTTTAGGCGTCTGGCAGAACAAGATCTTGTGTTTGTCGCAGACAAAGATGCGGTCCAGGACAAACTTGCTGATGGGGACGTGAGTCAAATTCCTGAGGCTGCTGTTCTTACACACAGTTGAGAGCAGCTCGATTCGCTGGTCAGCGACTGACTGCCAATCTGCCACTGTAGGTGCTGCCGAGGGCTGAGACACACACAATACCAATGTGACTTATAGCCTTGTTTTTAATATGTCAGCATAACTGCAGAGAAAAACTGAATGACTATATGAAATTAAGACGCCAATGAATGGAGTGTGGTTAGTAAACAGCTGTATAAATCACCTGATCGGATGGCTTTGGAACTGGTTTCTCTGGGCTGGAAACAGGGATGGGTTTAACCACCTTGGCGCCAGGCACAGTCCAACTCTGACCACCGACCCTCTCTCCATAGTCTGAAAACAACACACCAGAGCCGGCTGAGCATTTTTCACCCCTCGGTAACTGACAGCCTGTAGTAATCCACATGAGAAACAACCGCTTACCATCCACAGCCCTGAAGCTGATGAACTTGCTGACAAACATGAGGATGAGCAGCACCCAGCCGCAAGCCCCGAGGAGCAGCCAGTGGTGCCGCATCGCTCCGCACATCAGCCGACGGCCATGGAAACACTGAGCGGCGCTCACACCTGCACACACAGGCGGACAGCTGAAGGAAGGCTGTACCCGACCAACGAGCCACTGGCTTAAATATCACTATTGCTCACACTAGCACGTCTTTTGTAAACAAACCAAACCACTTTAGCTAACACCGACCGTTATGTGCGTGTCAAGTTAAACGAGCTTTGGTTTGTGGCTAAAACGACGAAAGCTAACGTCACTGCTCTCGGTTAGTTCATTGTGGTTAGCTACCTACGACTAACTTATTCAAATACAGCAGCTACTGCACTGTTAAACGTATTTAACCATGCTAACTGGTCAGATAACGTAGTTAGCCTACCAGCTAGCCACACCTGTCCCTCCCAGACACAGTGATCAGACCACTTGAATAACGCCAGTCCCTCTCGGTGAAGTTAATTCAATACGTAAAAGACCCCCCCACAGGGCTCCAGACCACCCCCGTGCCTCACCTTCCTTCTGAGTTACAGCTACTTCACAGCTGCACAAACTCTGGAGACAATGCTGGACGATGCCATAGCGTCTAGCCTGCTGCGATCCTGCTCTTCACAACATCCGACTGCCAATGAAACCAGTAGCTCCCCCTAGTGGCGACGTGGTGGAGACACACCTTTCATCACAGCCCCGGTGAAATCTGGTCTCCATACAGTGATAATACCATCTCCAGTATATCAGCTCCATACAGTGAAAAGCAGTGAGGACATTCAGGACAGCAGACACAGAGATTTTACTGAGATATGACCATATTTGCAAACACACAGCTCATATACATGTAGTCAAATCAAACCCATTTGGCATGGAATATTTGAAATGAACTATGTATTGCTCAGTTATCTGTATGTGGAGAAAGATAACAATGATGCTCTTAAAAAAAAAAAAGTATTACAGATATAACAAAGGTTGCTGCTATTATTTAACATTACTTCCCCATCGCGGGGCATTTATAGCAATAAAGCCAAATCTACGACACATACCAAATTAAAACCTCACTTGACTGCAAATAAAGACACAAGACAAGAATTCCTTTTATTTTATTTATTCCACTCGCAGAGGGGACAAATTTAGTTTTCATCAACATTAACTGTCTGCAGACCTGTTGAAGAGAAAAAAAAAAGACAGTATTATATTAAAAGACAACTATAAAATAATACTGCTTTAGTATTTGAATGACAAAGTCCGTGAACCGCATGTTTACCTTTGCATGTGGTGACAGGAACGTATGTGACCAGGGTGTACAGTTTGTTGGGGGAGTCCTCGTCCTCATTACGCTTCCTGGACAGCCGCACGCGTATCCTGTACGGCACATTCCTGCACAACAACGCAATGATTACCATCTTCACTAAACATCAGCTATTTGACACATGGCTACAGCCTTTACACCGGCCAGCAGTGTGTGTGTCACTATAAATCACATTTGACTGTGAACAGCATCATCTCACCTCACACCCTTGCTCCACACTGCCTTGTTGAGGCGAGTGTCAATGCGCACATCGGGAGTTCCCATCTCCTTCATGGCGAACTTGCGGATCTCCTTGATGGCGCGGGGAGCCCTCTTCTTGAAACCCCTGCAAGACAACAGCAGCATTAAGGAGACAGGATTAATCACTTCACAGTACTTGATCACTCTGGGTAAACAACTTTAGGACAGTGACATGTGATGTACCATACGTGTCAACATTTTATAGAGTGAAATACTGGCTGTGATACCAAGTTGCTGCCTATTAAACACATTTAAGCACTGAAAACAAGTTTCAAGAAGAGCTTTACAGTGTTTATTGCTTGCAGTATTTGTCACTGTTATCTAACCGAGTTGATCCAGTAATACGAACTGCTTTGCAGTAAAGCCCCTGGATCAAACATGGCCACAGCCTCCTGTGTCCTTGCAGTACTCACACTCCATGGATGCGCTTGTGGACATTGATGGTGTACTCTCTGGTCACCACCTCGTTGATGGCTGAACGCCCCTTCTTTTTCTCTCCTTTCTTCGTTGGGGCCATCTATAAACAACAACCCTGCATTACTGTTTGAGCATGTGGGCGTATTAGGAACTGTTAAACTGTCTGTGGAAAATTAGCACCAACAGCTTCGCTATATAGAAGAGACAGTGAGTTTCTGCAAACTTCAACCTGACACCATTTTACTACACCACAGAAAAGCGTAGCGCTGTTGCATCGTTATTACTTACCGCGGGCTAATCCTCAAGCTAAAGGGTAAAAATAACTAGCACTTATGTTGAAGCAAATCAAAGCAGGAGCTGTGTTTTTTTTTTTTTTATCTGAGGTGATATAACACGATCTTTTTAGTTCACAAAGGACGAGCACAACATAGCCCAACAGCTCACTGAAGCCACCCCGGCTCGGTTAATCGCAGCGCTACCATTTGTCGCTTTTAATCATCTTTCGAGACGTTCAACCGCCTCAAAAACCTCCCATAAAACACGATACAGCACTAATATGGATGGTTTTAGGTGATACTCGCTCAGTTGCTGCGTTAATAGCACAGGATGGCGTTAGATTGTAGAAATATAATTCCCGAAGAAAATACTCACATCGACTCGTAGTTGAGGCGGAAGTCGGAAGGACGGACCAAAAGCCGAGAATTGTGGGTAAAGGAAACCGGTCCTTTGTGATATGATGTCCGTCAAGAACAACCGTAACTTCTCTGCATCAAGGTTCCTAGCGTTGATACCGCCGAAACTAGTTATTAAAAAAATAAATAAATGTTTATATATATATA